>VDFB02246219.1:179541-262845 GCA_007258455.2 Sequoia sempervirens
AAAAAAATCTTTTGAAGTGTGTGTCCCTTGAGTGGACCCCCCTCTTCATGATAGGTTCCCAAGGGACCCTTTGAAATTCTTTCAAATTGTTGACGATCTACGCAACTATCCGCTTACTTGCCTATGTGGCGCTTCCTGACTCTATGGAGTATGCTTTCCTAGGTTTCCTCCATGCAAGAGATCTTGGGGGATACCTCCCTATAGGTTTGAGAGCCTATAGGGTGCTTCCTTTGAGCTTCCTCCATACAAGAGATCTTGGGGGTGGCTCTCCTGCAGGTTTGCGAGCTTGTAGGGCACTTTCTTGGGTTTCCTCTATGTGAGAGATCTTGGGGGTTACCTTCCCTACAAGTCTGTAGGTTTGTAGGTTGCTTCCTTACGTATTCTTCATGTGAAAGATCTTAAAGAATACCTTCTTTACAAGTTCACAAGTATGTAGGGCACTTTCCTGGTGTCCTCCATGTGAGAGATCTTGGGGGACGCTTCCCGGGTATCCTCGATGTGAGAGTTCTTGGGAGACACCTTGCTTGTAGGTTTGCGAGCCTGTGAGGTGCTCACTTCACGGTGCTTCCTTCATGCAAGAGATCTTGGGGGTTGCCTCCTTGCAGGTCTACAGGCTTGTAAGACACTTTCTTTCTTCAACTTCATAGTTTTGAGAAGCTATGAAGTCCTTCACTTTCCCTTCACCTTCAGATTCATCAAATCATGGTCTGCTTCCTCGAAAGTTTAGGTATACATTTCTAACCTTACTCTTCTTTGATCTACTTTACCGAACACTCATCAACATTCGTGCTCAGTAAAGTGGCGGGAAAATGTATAAGAGTGAATTTGCACCCCTTATGCAAATTCCCCCTTTTCCCTTCTCCACTTTAAAATACCAAGTTTGGAAGCTTAATTACACTTAAGCCCGCTGCTTTCATCCCACTTCGTGCCTATTTTGAGCATCGATAGAGGAATTTCTATTGGGGATGCCCATGCGATGTACAAACATTCATTTGGTGTGCTTACGTCCTTGGAAAATTCTTGCAACTGGAGCTATAGAGGCGTTGCACTCTCATTGGCAGTTGATTGGTAATGCCCTCTTCAGCCAATTGACCTGAATATGGTTTTCTTCATCTCCCCTTCAAACTCACTCCTTCAACAAGCATTTCATCTTCTACAATCTCTACACAAGCTAACCTTCACACTCTTGTACTCACTTCTAAGTACTCCAAGCATTTCTAGTAGCACTCTCACACTTCATTGCAACAACAACTTCACTCCATCACTTCAGTAGAGAAAGTTTGGGACAACACCATTGCAATAGAGGCTCGAGTACTCTCATTCTCTCCTCCATTATCCTTGAGTGCTTTTGGTGGAGGTGGTAAGCTTCATGTTCCTCTCCTCCATTACTTGGTTGAGTAAGCACATTTACTATTTTGTAGTGTTTTAGTGTTCTTCATTACATTACTTTCTTTATCATACTCACTTTCTTGTCTGTCCGTGGAGGTGGAAACACCTATGGGGGTCTGATTGAGGCAGGCCCCTATACAACCGCCCAACATTTTTCCTCCTCTTTATGTGTAGGTGGACGTGCTTTTGGGAGCTAGCTGGTGAATGAATTCCTCTATGAGATCATTGTTTCCACCCTAACTAGCATTTCTACTTTATCACATTAGAGAATATTTTTTCTACTTAATATTGTTGTTTTGGCCCTTTAGTGGTAGTTAGCTAGGCTATTAGCTTGTTTTCCTAGGTTTGACCTTGTCTCTTTAGTTGTTTGGTCATACAGATGCCAATGCACTTGAGAGAGGCCAGTGCGCCACGTTGTCGTCCCAGGACTGCACTTTTGTCCTCGGGCAAAGAGCTTCCTGAGGCATAGTGTTGAACTTGAAAACTAGCTCGCCTAGCCCCATCCTGTATTTTGGTTCTGTAGGGTGATTGAAGGACTTCATAGTCCTCATCATTCTCATCCCGCATTTCCTAACACCTCATTAAGCTGAGGTAAGTTAGGGAAGCTTTTTGCATCTTGGCCCTCTGTGACTTGGGGCCTTGCACATTGTGGTCCCCCTCTCTTATAGTAGGAAGCATTTCCACAAACCTTGCTTCCTTTCAATTGGTATTAGAGCTTGGTCACCTTTGATCCTAGTTGTTGGTAAGAGGATTTTTGTACTAATCTTTGATTGAGTGGGGGCTTGTATAGAGTATTTTTATCTTATTGCAGGAAGAGATGGCAAGAAATTCTAAAATAATTGAAATTGATAAGTTTAATGGAAATTATTTTGATTTGTGAAAACTTAAGATGGAATATATGCTTGTGGATAGAGATTTGTGAGTTACAACATCAAACACCATGCCATTGGGTATGAAACAAAAAGACTAGGAATTGATAGACATAAAGCCTAAGGGTCTTGTTAGACTTTAGCATATTTGATTTTACTAAATGTTCATGAAGGGACTATCATGAAAAACCTTTAGAATAATCTTGGTAAATTTACCAAACTAAATCCTTGGTGAATAAGTTATGATGAATTTGTATATGTTTGAATGGAGGATATGGATCTATAATAGATCACTTAAATGCCTTCAATATGCTTGTTTCCTAGCTAATCTTTATTGGAGTGAAATAAGAGGAGGATTATTGTATGAATCTATTATGTTCTTTGCCTAATTCATGGAACCACCTTTTGATGGCCATTATGAGTACTACCAGCAAGTTCAAGATGGATGAGGTAGCTGTATTTATTATTTTTTGAAGAGATACAATGATTTTTTTGAAATGGCTAAGGAGGCCCTTGTAGTTTGTGTAAGATCCAAATAAAAAGGAAAGAAGAAGGATGCAAAGAAAGATAATTCAAGATCCAAATTCCATGGGATATTTAAGTATTCTGCTAAGTCCATAGAACTATGTTGGAACTACAGTAAACTAGACATTTATGAAATGATTAAAAATAGGAGAAAGAGGTTGAGGAGGAGAAGAAGAATGATTCTAATAAGGAATTTGATAGATTCTCTAGGATTATAATGATTCCTTTATTGCAACCTTAGGCAATGAATCTCACTTGACAATAGTTTTTTGTGGATGTGTTTATCTTAGATTATTTCAAGGAAGTGTTAAGGGGATCAATATTGTGTTGCATATCCCTATTTTGACACAAAACCTTTTATCTTTGAGAAAATTGAATGATGTAGGTATGCAAGGATTTTTTCATGTGGAGGGTGTAAGATGGTTAAAGGAGCTATGGTTCTCACAAAGGTTTTTCAAATTTTGGTACTGTTGTGCATTGCACTCACACCTCATTTTTTGGAAAAATTGGGACCCCCTCTTTTTTATTTTTTTGTTTCTTCTCCTTCTTCTTTTCCCCTTCCCTCCTTTCTTCCTTTGGTCCCTTTTTCTTTTCCTGTCTTCATTTATCTTTCCCTTTGTGTCTTTTTCAATTGTCAAAGTGTTGGGATCCTTAAGAATGGTATGCCATCCTTGTTAGTCTCAACCCCTGACGTTTGTTCGATTTCATCATTTCCTTATTGGAGTTTTGATCTTTGAGATTTTATTTATCAAAATTATTACCTTGTGGCATTCTCGATCTCAAAGAGCCAATTGCAACAATTTCTTGTCATTTCATTTCTCCTACCTATCAGCATTTAGTGGCACCAACCTATGTCATTTATTGAGCATTAATGAAAGTAATGTGTTGGTTTAAAAGTGAAAAGGAGGATTTAATCCTCATTTGTGAATCAAAAAATGAGAAACTAAGCGATCTCTACAATTTCCTTGATTCCCTTATGTGATTTTGACTCATTGTTTATCAAATTTCTTATGTGCTTGCTCATTGGTTGCATAGTTGGTTTGTCTTTGTCTATTTTAGAGTGGTGTATGCATGTTCTTTTACATCACTTGTTTGTTTCCACTTTTTGCTTACTTGTCCTTTCTTGGCCTTGTTGTTTTGATTCGATTGGGATTGTCTCATTTTTGTTTGTGTCTTCACCATTCTTTGAATCCTCTTTAATTTTTTTTTTCCTTTATTTTTTGTTTTGGCACCCTGTCGAATCATATTTTTAGGCACGTCGATCAATGGTGTTTATAACATCATCGTATCGATTCTCGAGTCCCTTTCATGTCATGCTTTCTGAAGGAGCCATAAGCTCATACCCAAGAAATACTTTTTCCTTAGAGGTTTTTATCTAGTTTCACGATTTGGGTTTTGGGTCTTAACAATACACATTAAAGATTATCTTATAAATTTTAGATACATCCTCGAACTTTAATAACTGATAAACAAAACCCTTGAAAAATTAGAGTTAACAATTTTGGATATTGGACATTGGGGATATCCTTCATGACCTTCACAAACTTTAAAGACAAGGATAAAACATATTTCTAAATCTTGATGTTTGAAAAATGATTACTTGAAATATTTTAGTGAAACACATCATGTTTTTAGATGTCAAACTTCAAAGATGTCATCTAAACCTTATCTTACTTTTAAGTGAAGGTTATCCATTATTCCTGACCCCCCATTCCCAACAAGAGGTCCCTATGATAATAAGTCATTGGTTTTTGAAAATTAGGTAGGTTCATTACTTATTGGAATTTTTAAAGGATTAGGAACAAGTGTTATGCCCAACTCCTGATTCCTGAAAAGCGTGATAAAGTAAAAAAAAACCTTATTTTTTCAAAATCGGATGTCGGGGTTTTATTCTACCAACTATCAAAAGAAATTATTAAAATTTATTTGTTATCCATGACCCTTGACACCTGATGAAATTTATTTGTATTAAATCAAACATCAATGATTGGGTGTGTGCCTTAACATTTAAGTCCTTCAAGAGTAAGGAGTAAGAAAAATTTCTAACCCCCATCTCTAGACAAAGCATAATATAAATATATCCTTTGAAAAATTAATGCTCGGATCTAAATTATTTTAATTAGGTAGTACATTTAACAAATGATAAGAAGTACTACCAATTCTCGATTCTTGATAAACCTTAATTTTTCTCAAGTATGAATTTAAAGGGTCTTTTATCATAATGAAGTCATAATTATTGAATGCAAAAGACAAATGAGAAGGGGGGTGAATCAGTTGTTCATTAAAGCATCAAACCCTCACTAACATTCAGATGCACATTAAGCTTAATCTTTTATAATTATTTAGAATGAAAGTAAATAATAGAGAATAAGAAAACAATAAAACCATACACAACATAACACCATATTTATGTGTAAAACACAAGAAGGGAAAAACCACAGTGAGGATTTGGTGCAGGGGCACCATGTTAAAGCATGTAAATGGTCTTAGGTCAAGTTGGTTTTTGTTTGAGTTTTGGTGTGTCAAGTCTTTTTTTTGTTCAATAAGGTCATAATAGACCATTTATTAGTGTTTTGAATCCATTTGGTCGGTTGGGATTCACTTTGTTGAAAAGTTGCTAAATCTTGTAATTGTTGTCATATAAAAGTTGTAACATGTAAAAGTTGGGAATACCAACAGTTAGTTGGAATTCAAAAGGTGGTTACTCAGTTTGGTCAGTTGTTTCTTTGTATTTTGATGTTAAAAGGCCTCATTCAAGTTGAGGAAAAGGGCTGGAGATTGTATTGAAGTGAAAGCAACAAATAAAACCCTATTTTCATTGAATTTTTTGTAATTTCACTAGTAAATTGTTGCTCCTTGAGATTGTACAGTTTCGTACAGATTGCTATTGCTAAAAAATGAGTTGAATGTGTTAAATTTTTTAGGTATCTTCACTTTCAATATGGTTTTGTGAGATTTCATTGAGTTTGAGGAGTTTTATTGGTTCTTTTATGGAAATAGGTTTGTTGACCCTATTTTGAGGGTTTGTAGGCTTTAAAAATGCAATAAGACCCATTCCACCAATAGATTAGTGATAAAACTAGTGGAATGGGTACTAATAAGACAGGTTTAGGTGGTAGAGTAGGAATTTGGAGTAGGGAAGGAGTTTAGAAGAAGATTGATTGCTGCCCTAGTTGAATTTTTAGAAGATTTTGCTTGAAAAGTGATAGCTACAAGTGGGAGTTTGCATAAAAGATATTGGTAAAGGTTGGATGAAGGTTTGTAAAGCTTTTTTAGACATAATTTGGTGTGTTGGAAGTGTTGGTTGGTAGAGAATAGGTCTAGAAGGGGTGTTTCCAATAAACCCTCATTGGTTCAAGCATAGTCAAGCCTAGAACAAGGGTTTTATCGTTTGGAAGGATTTGAGGGTATTAAATTGATTAAAAAAATTGATTATATGTTTTTATAACTTGTTGGAGGTCAAGCAATGAAGTTTTAGGTTTGGATTTAGGAATTTGGATAAGTGTTGCTTTGAAAATTTGACCTATTTGATGTCTTTGGGCAGTGTAGTAGCATCGGTTTGAGGGATTTGGTCTGAAACAACCTATTCACCTTTTGAGATATGTTAAAGAAGAAAATAATGGGTATCTGGAATGATAGGTAGTTTGTGGTTTGAAAAGGTATTTTGTAAGATATGAACAAGAAACTAGATCTACAAACCTACAAGGGAAACTAGATGAAATTGTGAAGAGCTGGTGAGATAGGCCTTAAAGGGTTGCAAAGTTGTTTCAGAGGACATGCAAAATTCACATTATGCATTCGATCAGATTCGGTCAAATTAGCTCTTACACTAGGCAAATTCATCACTTTCATCCATTCATTAAATAAGTTCATTTATCAAATAAATCTTAGCATTCAACCTTCATCTTGCATCATCCACTTAATTAAATAAATCAAAAAGCCATTTAAATCAAATCCTAAATCATATTCCACCATTTTCTGATTTAAATAAATCAAGTATTTAAGTCCAAAATGTCAACTCACCTAATCGGCATTAAATCAGCATAATCTTCATCTAATCCTAATCTAATGCTAATCACATCCCACTTGCATTATCTAGACCTAGCCACTTGCACAATAAATCAATTTTATTGATTTATTAAAATCTCATTTTCTCTCAACATGATAAGTCAAATAGGGCATTTATTGCTCTTCTTTCTTGTCCCCCTCTCAAAATTAATTGCAAATTTGAATTCAAAATTTCCCCCTCTTGGGCACTCTTCCCAAATCTTGCACAACATTAATAATCACATGATGACAAGTGTCCTCAATTCATTGGCTTGTTTTTGATCCCACATTGGTCCCTCTTCAACATTTCATTTTGAAAATCTTTAAATATGCATCATCCTCAAGCAAATCCTTCACAATCTTCACAATTTCATGCAAGGTTACTCTCTTCATTTGAGATTTGATCTTGTTTATCATCACTCCACCATCTTCATAGCATTTTCAATTTGAGCTTTTATCAAGGATTGGGAAAGGGTCACTAGCACAAGTGACACCAATCCAACTATGGAATAGGTAGCTTGCTTTTGTTTTCATAATGTTTTAGTCTTTTTATCATCATTTGTGGCATTTTGAAAGCATTTGTAATGGATTTCATAGAGGTATTTTGATAGAGTTTGCAAAGCATCTAACCCTTTGTTTGAAGTTTAGTTTGCATATTTTAAAAGGATACATACAGCCAAAAAAGGCTTGAATTGTGATTGTTAGTTGATTGCCTCCCTGATCTACATCAGGATTATTTCACGACATAAAGTAATTGCAACATCAAATACACTAGGCTCACCACCCAAAAGAGAAGAAGGGCTCACTGCTAATGGCTCACTACTAGATTACAAAAATGAAGAAAGAAGATTGTTACAATGAAAAATCCATCTCAAATAAACAAAAAAGTTCCACCACTACACCACTAGTACATTCACACTCTCTCTGAAGAATGTAGATAGTTTCTGCTCATTTCTTCCAATAGTATTAGTCATCAAATCTTGTACTGCACTTTTCACTTTCACACTTCACATTACAATTCACATCACACACCTTTCATACACATATCTACCCATCACAACCTTGAAAATAATTCACAAGGTCGACTATGCAACTCAAACATGCAAATTTAAATTAGGTTGGCACCATAACATTCCCATGGTAGAGAGGAATGCAGACCACATCATACCTTAACTCAAACCTAGATCCATTCATATACTCCATGTTGTGCTTCCAAAAACACCGAAACATTTTTGCAATTATTGTAAACACCTAAGGTCAGCCATACCTTTTTTAACACCATTAAACATTTGAGTACAAACTTCACCAAATCCAAAGATGAATCGTAGACCACACACAACACTTCAACACAATCTAGAATATTCCATAAACAACCTAAAATCCAAAAAATCCTTCAAAACATCATACACCTAAAGAACAAACTGATCTTGTACACCTAGTTAACCTTCCTCATACTATAACACAAGAATCCAACCTTGTAGAGGACCAAACTTCGAGAAAATCATACTAAAGATAGATATGAGAAATATAACCACACTTCCAAATCTGCAAGACCAAAAACTGCAATACAAAGAAATGTGAAGCAAAACTATTTCTCGTAGATAACACTGCATCATAGTCTACACACTAGTGAACACAACTTCTTCTACCAAATGATATAGAACCTGGAACTTTGGATATAACACCTTTAAATATATCTGATCAACATATCCAAATCGCATAAGTAGATATTCAGCCATGAAGAAATTTGGAGCAAAATACTGAACACTAATCTGCTACACTAAACACTCTTTACCACATTATTTCCTCTTCTATTCAAATTTTCTCAAAAGCACTTGGAAACCTAGCACCATAACTATCATCTCATCATATTTAACAATTTTTCATCACCACCAAACCAACTACACTACAATAATTCAACCACACACATGCTTATGAAGGAAACACTAGAGGTTGACACTAGTGAGACTACTAATGGCAACATAATGAAACAAATCAAAGAATATTCATAGGTTGACATCAATGCAACAAAATAGATCTCTTGACACAAATGACAACGCAAATTTCCAAAAATCTTCCCTTTTCATTGATGGAAATACAAGATATGAAAAACCACCAACAACAAAATCAATAGCTCTAATCACTAATACATACTGCACAAAAGTACACACTACTCCCCCTTAAGTTTTTTTAGTTAAATATCTCCCTCTTTGACATTAGTGGCAAAGGGAAACATCCCCTTTGACATCAGTGGCAAAGGGAAACATCCCCTTTGACATCAATCACACATGTATGTACTCAAAAACTTCCTTTTCCTCTACTACACTCTATTTTGTTCACACCTTCTCTAGATACCCCCTTAGGAGTGCACAACATACTACACCAACCAACAACTATTGGAAATATCCTTTAACACAACTGACAAAGGAAAACACCTATATACCACATAATGACAACACTTACTCCCCCTAACTCAACAACCTACAATACTACTACCTATTCCCCCTGAGAGGTAACCACCAACATCAGTCTAGAACAATGAATGAATCTTGCAATTCACTAGATTGATGCATAACATTATGCATCTAATTGAAATAAGGAGGGGCAATAACCCCTAAATTCTCCCAGAGATACTTAAGAGTATCCTTAACAATATATTTTGTGAATATATCTACAACTTGATCCTTTGTAGGTACATACTTTAGCTTCACCTCAATCTCTGCAACTTTCTCTCTCAAAAAGTGATACCGTATTGAAATATGCTTTGTCCTTGAATGCATTACCAAATTCTTTGAAATATTAATAACACTTGTATTATCAAAAAATATGGAAATAGGTTCATCATATACCACTCTAAAATCCTTCTAATTCTACTTCATCCACAACACTTGTGTGCAACAAGATGCTGCCACAATATATTCTACTTCTGCAGTAGACAATGACATTGAATCTTGCTTTTTCTTGAGCCAAGACACCAACCTTCTTCCAAGAAATAATGTACCAACACTTGTACTTTTTCTATCATCCACACAACCTGCCTAGTCTACATTAGTATAAGCACTTAGAGAGAAATCAATATCCTTTGGACACCACAAGTCATGTTTCAGAGTTCCCTTCAAGTATCTGAATATTCTCTTCACTACTACTACATGTGACTCTTTGGGATGTTCTTGAAATCTAACCACAACACAAATTGCATGCATGATATCTGGTCTGGTAGTAGTTAGATATAGTAGTCCTCCAATCATTGATTTTTACTTTCTGTAATTAGCCTTAGGAGATTCATCATTCTTGCTCAACTTGCAACTAGTAATCATAGGAGTATATTTCAGTTTAGAATATTTCATTCCAAAATTATTTATCATTTCCTTGACATATTTTGATTGTGAAATGAATATAAATTTTTCTATCTTATGGATTTGTAGTCCAAGGAAAAAATTCATCTCCCCAAATACTGACATTTCAAACTCATTCTACATCTATTATGCAAATATCTTACACATAACTTCATTTCCTCCACAAATTATGTCATCAACATAAACAACCACAATCAAGATTTGATCTTTTTCAACCTTAAAATAAAGATTGCTATCTGCAGTACCTATGAAATCTTGCATACCACGCTCTAGTATATTTCTTGATTCCATATAGTTCCTTCTTCAATCTATAGACCATATTAAGATTATCTAATAACTAAAAGTCTAGTTGTTCAATGTAAAATTCTTCCAACTCACCATTCAAGAATGCAGACTCACATCTATCTGATTGTATAAGAGCGAATTTTCACCCTAGGTGCAATTCCCCTTTTTTCCTTTATACACTTTAGAAAACCAAAGTTAGAGGCTTAAATTTACTTAAGCCCACTGTTGGCAGTCCATGTGGAGCCTATTTTATGTGTCAATGGAGGTGTTTCTGTCGGGGACGCCCGCGCGATGCACAGACGTCCGCGTGGCGCGCTTACGTCCCTGGAAGATTCTCGTCGTTGAACCAGCAGAGGTGTTACTCTTCCCATTGGTAGCGAAGATGTAACGCCTCCTTCGGCCAACCGACCCGAATATGGTTGTTTTCTTCCTCATTCCTTCATATTCACTCCTTGAACTTGCATTCCAACTCTTCAACAGATCAGGCCCTCATTCTAGCACTCTCACAAACTCACTTTCACTCACTTCCAAGCATTCCAAGCATTCCATTGCAGCAACATCACACTACATTAACTCAGTAGAGCACATTTGGGACCATGCCATTCACAACAGAGGCTTGAGTTCCTCTTATTTTTCCCCCAAGTATCCTTGAGTTCTCTTGGTGGAGGTGGTGAGCTTCCCTCTCCTCTCCTCTATCATTTGGTGAGTAGCATAGTACTATTTTTTAGTGCTTTGGATTTATTTACGTATTTCTTCTTTATCTCATTCTTTTGGCTATCCGTGGCAGTGGAAACACCTAAATGGGGGTTTGACTGAGGTAGGCCCCTATATAGCCCCCCCCACATTTTCTCTCTTGCTGTGTGTAGGTGGACGCACTTTGTAGAGCTAGCTAGAAAATAGGCTCTTCTACGAGATAGTTTTCATCACCTTAGCTTTGGTATATCTATTTTATCACCTCCATTTGTATTTCTCATATCTTATGGTATTATTTTGTTCTCTTAGAAGTTGTTAAGCTAGGTTGTTAGTCATTTTAGCGAGTCCAACCTTGTCTCTGTTGTAATCTAACCGTACGGACTACAACACACTTATGAGACCCCAGCACGCTGCGCTGTCATCTGAGGTCTGCATTGACGTCCTTGGGCAGAGAGATTCTTGAGGTGCAGAGTTGGACTCAAAAACTAACTCGCCAAGCCCCACCTTAAAACTCAGGATTGACGAGTGGTTGTAGGGTTCCATAATCCTCATCATTCTCATTTCGATACCCTAAACACTCACTTAGTTGAGGTAAGTTAGGGCAGCCTCTCGCATTTTGACCCTTCGTGACTTGGGGTCTTGCATGCGGTGGTACCCCTCTCTTAAACTGATATACTTTGAAATCCATGTGTGCTTCAAAATCCAAAAACATCCTAATAGCTTACATTCTTGCCACTAGAGAAAATATCTCCTCAAAATATATTCCTTTTACTTGTGAGTAACCTTTACACACAAGCCTTACCTTATTCCTCACAACTTCTCCATTCTTGTTCAGCGTGTTCTAGAATATCAATTAGTTCCAATCACATTTTTATTCACTAGTCTTGGGAAAAGTTCCCAAGTCTGAATCTTCTCAATCTGCATTAGTTCTCCTTCCATAGCCTTGATCCAATACTCATCTTTGCATACTTCACCCACTGTTTTAGGTTCAACTTTAGAAAGTAAACATAAGTTTACTTGTTCTTATGTCAAGGTATACTTTTTTCACCAATGATTTGATCTTTAGAATGATTCTTCTACACATACTTAGGGGTTTTAGGGATCCTTTCGAGAGCTTCTTCCTCTTCAACTTGCACTTCATTTTCCTTACCTTTATCTTTTTCTTCTTCTTTGCATGAGGACTCATCTGATTCATATCCATCTATCATCATTGAACTTTTATGTAGATATTCATCCACCTTAACACTTGCACTTTCAACAATTATTTTCAGCCTCTTGTAGCACCAGTAAGCTTTTATTTTTGTAGAATATCCAAGGAAGATTCCTTCATTAGATCTTGCATAAAAATTTCCTATTTTTTCTTCATCTTTTTTTGATATAGCATTTGCTTCCAAATACTCTAAAATATTTGACCTGGTAGGAGTTCTTTACCATAACTCATAGGGTGTCTTTGAACCATTTTTTCTTGCTTGTGCTCTATTAAGTATGTAGAATATAATATGAATTGCTTCTCTCCAGTAGACTTCTGGTAGGTTTTCTTCTTGCATCATTGTTCTTGCTACTTCTTGAATAGTTCTATTATTCCTTTCAACCACACCATTTTTCCGAGGATTCCTAGGGGCTAACAAATGCCTCTTTATTCCTTAAACTTCACAAAAACTCATAAACTCATTGGAGGTGAACTCTCCACCTCTATCAGATCTTAAAAATTTGATTCTCATATCCATTGCATTCTCAACCATATCTTTAAATTCCTTAAAATTATCTAGAGCTTCTAATTTTTCTTTGAGAAAAGTAAGTCATCATTCTAGAATAGTCATCAATCAATAACATGAAATACTTGTCACCGTAAAACCTTCTTATTTTGGTAGGTCCAAAAAGTTCTATATGCACCCTAGAGGATTGGTAGTAGATTGTTATTTGACTTTGAAACTTTTTCTAGTTTTCTTTCCAGTTTGACATTCCTTGCAGACAACATTGATAGGCTTTGTAATCTTTGGAAGATCTCTAAAACTTGAATTGAATAGATCCTCACTAGGCTATCAAAATTGATGTGGCACATTCTTCTATGCCATAACCAAATTTCATTAATTTGAGTCATAAAGCACATACCATTAGCACCTTTGAGCTGATAAAAATTTCCATCAGTCCTTCTTCCTATAGCAACCAAAGTTTTAGAACCTTTTTTGATCTCACAACCATCATCCCGAAACACAAGGTTATATCCTTTGCTACACAAGGTTATATCCTTTGCTACACAAGGTTATATCCTTTGCTACATCATCTCTATTATTCTTTCCATCAAAACTAATTGGACCTTTTCTACATATCTTAGAAGATGTATCATCACCAAACTTAACAAGACGTCCTTCAAAATTTTCAAGTTTAATAAACTTACTCTTATCACCTATCATGTGATTTGAGCATCCATTGTCAATGATCTAGTTATTCTTCTCTTCTATAGCATGAAAAGTAGTCACCAATGCTCCTTTAATATTATGACCTATTTTCGAAGTACTTTTCTTCATACATCTCTTAGGGTTAGAATAATTAGTTCCATCATTTAAAGCCATGAACAAGCATTCATTATTCTCATCATCAGGGAAATCAAATTCATCACAAATATACTGACGTTTTCTTTGGCATAATAACTTCTCTTGACTGATTTACCTTTGTTCTCCTTATATTTATCTTTTGAAGCTTTGACAAGACATCTTGAAGCATAATGACCAATCTTTCCACAATTGAAATATTTGAAAGGTAACTTACCTCTATTTTTTTAGTGCCCTTTTTCAATCTCCTCACAAATTTTGATTCTACATCATCAACATTATCTAAATTTGATTCCTCATTCTTTTAATCTTTTCCAAATTTAAAAGAAATTTCATTCTTTGAATCACTTGGACCAAACTCTCTCAATTAAAAAGTAGTTAAGGAACCAAAAAATTGATCTCTAGAACATAGATTTAAATTCTAGGATTCTTCAATAGCAAAAACTTTATGACTATAAGATTTAGGTAGAGTTATTAGTACCCTCTTTACCACATCACCTTCTTCTATCTTTCCACCAAGGCCTCTAATGGAATTGGAAACTTCATCCACTTTATGCATGTTTCTTGTAATATCTTCATCCTCTGACATCCATAGGGTTTCAAACTTGATCTTTAGGTTTTGCATCTTAGATTTCTTAACTTTTTCATCTCCTTCATAGATACTTTCCATCTTCTTCTATATCTCACTAGAAGATTTGAGATTCATAACTTTCACAAGTTTAGTATTAGAAAGACTAGTTAGAAGATCATACCTTTCTTTTCCATTGTTCTCATAGGCCTTGATCTCATCATTAGTTCTCAGACCATTTGTAAACATAGTATATCTAGATTCAATAGAATTCGAAACTCCAAACCATAGTGAAACAAGGAAGCCATCCATCCTGGTCTTCTAGAATACATAATTTGATCCATAAAATAGACGAGCCTCCTTCTTGTGTGCTATCCCAGATCTACCTCAAGTGGTTAAATTTTCTTCTAAGGAACCTTGCTTTGATACCAATTCTTGAATGCACAAGATTATTGAGAGGTGAGGTGAATCAATTATTCATTAAAACACCAAACACTCACCAACATTCAGATCCACATTAACCTTAATCTGTTATAATGATTTAACAAGAAAGTAAATAACATAAACTGAAAACACAACACCATACACAAAAGGACACCAAATTTACTTGGAAAACCCAAGAAGGGAAAAACCACAATGAGGATTAGTTCACAATATAATGTAACTCAAACACAAAATACAATAGGCTCATTGTTGGATGGATCACTTCCCAAAAGAGAAGGGCTCACTACCAAATTATAGAAATGAAGAAAGAATATTGTTACAATGAGAAATTTTTATGAGAGCAACAAAAAAGTTCCACCACTACATCCCCAGTACATTCACACTCTCTCTGAAGAATGTAGACACCTTTTCCTCACTGCTTCCTGTAGTCTTAGTCATTATAGCTCATACTGCACTTCACACTTTCACACTTCACATCACAATTCACATCACACACCCTTCATACACACATATTCCATCAACTCAACACATATATATGCCCATCACAATCTTAAAAACAATTCACAAGGTTGGATATGCACCTCAAATGTGCAAATTCAAATTAGGTCGGTACCAAAACATTCCCACAGTGGAGAGGAATGAAGGTAGATCACATCACAAATTAAGTCAAATATAAATCCATACATATATGCCACTCTATTCTTCAACAAACACCAAAGCATTTCCGTAATTAGTGTAAACACCCAAGGTCAACCAAACCTATTTTAAAACCATTGAAAATTTGAGTAAAATATTCACCAAATCCAAAGATGACTCATAGAACACACACAACACTTAAAGATAGTCTAAAATATTCCATCAACACACAAAAAATCCAACAAGTCCTTCACAATATCATACACCTGAATAAAAAACGCATCCTATACACCCAGTTAACCTTCCACATACTATACTATAACACAAGAATTCAACCTTGTGGAGCACCAAAATTTGAATAATTTATACTAAAGATATACATGAGCAATATAAGAACATTTCTATATCTACAAGAATAGAAACCACAATATGGAGAAATGTGGAGCAAAACCATTTCTCCTAGACAACATTGCAACATAGTCCACAAACTAGTGAACACAACTTCTTCTATTGAACAATCCAAAACCTAAAACTATGAATATAACACTTTTGAACATCTTTGATCAGCATATCCAAACCCCATAATCAAATCTTCAACCATGAAGAAATGCAAAGAAAAATACTCAACACTAGTTTTCTACATTGAACACTCTTTACCACACTATTTCATCTTCTATTCAAATTTTCTCAAAAGCACTTGGAAACCAAGCACCACAAACATCATCTCATCATCTAAAACACTTTCTCATCACCAAGAAACCAACTAAACTACCAAAATTCAACCACACAATGCTTATCAAGGAAACACTAGAGGTTGAAATTACCAATGAGACTACTAGTAACAATATAATGCAACAAATCAAAGCATCTTCATAGGTTGACATCAATGCAACAAAATAGATCTATTGACATCAATGACAACACAAACTTACAACAATAATCACGTGTCTTCAAGGCCCGTTAAGAGATGTTATTTCATTCCTTTTGATTATTTACTTTAAGATTATGAGGGGTAGTATTTTCATATGCAGTTAACATGCCTAAAGAAGGCACATAGATGAAGTATCAATACAAAGCCTACAATCCTCCTTCAAAGATGTTCTCTCAATACTCAGAGATTGGAGGGACTTATTTAGGACACATAGAAATGGATGAATTTGATTGGGAGGATTCATAATGAAGTTGAGAGGATAGTCAAATCCACTTATTTGGCTAAATACTAGTTGGTGGAAGTTGTTTCTTTCCAAGTTTTAGTACAATCAATTGAGGTAGTATTGACATGTGCTCAATACTCTGATCACTAGCACATGAGGATACTAGGTCCATCTAGAGAGGTGATCCTTGACAGTAGCCTTGACATGATTGAGAAGTTATTTAGGATCCTTGATTCCCTCACATACAAACCCATCACTATGAATAAACTAATGGATCATTTTGAGAAAAATGAAACAAGTTGTCTCAATCTTATCAATACCTAAGCATTTCTCAATACAAAAGATGTCCCACAAAATGGCTAGGGTGCAACATAGGAGTAAATTAAAGGAGGTTTTTTAAAGATTAAATCACACTCTTGGGTAGGGTGCATGGCTATCCAAGTGCTAGGGACATCTATCCATGGATGTGTCGCTTCATGTTATGATAATAAAATTAATTGGGCTACAATAATCAGTGGAAAACTTCATGAACAAGTTAAAAATGTGCTACATAGTAGCAAGTTTTATATGACTCCTTATCTAGTCTACTTGTTGTCTTATCAAGAAACCTTCCCAGGACTCACAAGACAAAGGTTTTTACAACTAGGAGAGGTTAAAATTTATGAGCACTAGCCATAGTTAGAGTTGAATGCAAGTAATAGACACTATTGTGTGGTGTATGTTAAATTTATTTATACAATCATTAGACGACTAGAGAATGATTTTTCCAAAATAATCTCTTTGGAGGCCATGACCAAAATCAATAATTGGGGGAATTGGTACATTCAATTGAAAACATTCACAACCATCAGAGTGATAGGTTTCCACAAGGCCCCCCTCAAACTTCTAAGATATCCTTATTATATGATAATCCTATTGGAGTTGTGCAAACACGTTACTAAAATACATAAACTGATTACTAGTAAACATAAGTCAAGGTATGTTTTCCCTATAAAAATAGGATTGTACTCTTGTGCAATTATGAAAAGCTCTAAGACTACAAAGATAGAGTTAGAAAGGTACAAATGAACCTATTCAATGATCCAAGAGCCAAATTTGACCCCATTAAAAAAATTAGCAAGGTCATTGGCTCATTCTTCAAACATGAGCCCACTTTAGAGGACCGTTGGGGAAATTGTGAGGAAGAATTTTAATTTAAAATGAAATATTATTTTTAGATGATAGTAGATATGATAAAGGCTTGTAATGTGGCCAAGGTACCTAAGGACCTAAAAGAAAATGAGAAAGTTATAAATCCAATATATGGTGGCCAAGGAATTTTTAATCAACTAATATTCAATGTGGAATGCTCTATCATAGGAGATGATAACATAAAAAAGGAAACAAGTGTTAAGGCCTATTCATGGAGGTGGTTAGTAACTCCATTTCATATAATGGAGTTTCCCAAGCCTCAAATTGAACAAAAGAAATCTAAAATTGGTGAAGGATCATTTGCTATTGCCAAGAAACAAAGATCATCTTCTTCAACACCCAAATCAAGTAAAAAGAAAGAAAATGAAGGAGTTGATATAGAAGTTATAGTGAAGAAGATGTTGAGGAAGAAATTCCTCTAACAATAAAAATGAGGAAGACTTCATCTCAAACTAGATCCATGCAAAGGACTAGTTCACCCAGTCCTTCATCTTCTCCTCCAAATGAATATCCTTTTCCATCTCCTTCTCCAAGTCCTTCTACATCTGATGTATCTCTGACACCTCCTCCTCCATCTCCCCCACAACATTCTCCATATCATGTCTCTCCAAGTCCTCCTCCACCATCACCACACTGCACTCCTCAAATTTACCTACTTCTCCAATTTCTCCAAATCCTCCATCTCCTCCACATGATAGCCCTCTTCCTCCTCCCCAAGAAAATGAACTATAAATAAAAGAGGAAGAAGTTAAGAATAAGGAGGTATATGAGGAAGAAACAATCATAGAATAATTTTAGGCAAAATAAGTGGTGAGAAAAAGAGTTGAAGAAGGAGAAATAGAGTCAAACAAAGAAATTCATACTGAATATGAAACAAGAGGAGAAAGAGAAGTAAATGTAGAGGAAAATGAGTTAGAGAAAGAACAAGAGGTTAGGTGATCCGTAGCTCATGCCTGAGGAAACAACCATGAATACATACTTTAGGTCCTTAGACCCCTTGACCAGCTTATTTCTAGGGAGATTACTCAAAGCTAGCATGGATACCCTAGAAAAGTATACAATGAATCAATTATCTTTTCCCAATAGATGGATTCCCAAGCTAGTAATCCTTTTGGAGCATTACCATCCCTGGGTTTACCTGGGATGCCAAATTAGAGTTCTACCATAAATAATGCCTTGGTGGATGACATGACCTTGATGAATTTGTTCCTAGGGACAATGAATTCATCTCAAAATTAATTGCCTTACCATTCCCACATGGTCCTTATGATTATTTATCCTAGGAATGGGAATGAGGTAAACACCACAAATAGGATGGGCTAGGCTAGAAAATCATTCTTCAAACAACAAAACTAGAGGTCTGAAGCACACCAAGGCCCTAATGCTAGGTTTACATCTAAGGTGGAAGCAATGAAAAGGATTTTATCCTAGTTGACAAATGATCATACACATCTAATAATCAATCCCTCTCAAGGAGTAAACCAAAACAAAAATCATAACCAAAATTATGGCCCTTAGAGCAATAACTTGAATGGTAGAGGTTTCCAAGGAAGGAACTCCAATTCATAGAGAATGAATAGGCCATGGAATACTAGAACCAACAATGGAGGGGTCCAAAAACCTTTAGATAACATAAATTCCATCAATTTCTTTGATGTAAATTTAATAAAAAAATAGTTGTAGGTTTCATGAAACTCTAGATAATATTGAGGCCAACTTCCCAAAAATGTAGAGAATATCCAAAATCATGCAAGAAAATGCTCAATCTACCCCAGAAAACATGGATACAATGATAGTTGATTCCTATACTCTACTTAGTGAAGGAAACCAAGGACAATTTATAAAAGAAGAGAAATTCACATTTCCTTTTGAAAATGAAAATGAACCAAAAAGCATAGATATTTATGTTTTCCAACAAGGGAGAAACAACTATAACTTAAGGAGTAAATAAGAACCACTTACTGATGGAATCCTACCTAGGTTTGGACCCACTCCTTTAGACCCACATGTTGACAGCAACCCAATAGCTCCTAACAGACCTTTCAACGGTACCTTCAAGCCTATTGGTCTTTAGTTTATAAAAATTCCTAGTTCATATGAAGAAAAATGCAATGCAATAGAGGACTTAAAAAAGAAAAAAGAAAATATTTCTATTTACGACATGCTACAAAGTTGTCCCAATCATAAATAGGCATTATTTAAGTCCATATAAAATTCATGAACTAGACTTGTTGGTCCTCAAAATAATAAAGGTCAGGCATTGAGTTCCTCTTACATAATGGCTACCATATTTAAATTCAAGACTAAAGTTCCTCCATTTTTGCTAAGTGCCAGAATGTTTCGGAAGAATTTACACAATTTTTTGGTTGACTCTAGAGCTTCATGCAATGTGATGCCATACTCAATATGATAAAGATTAGGAATGAGCCCTAAAACATCCAAAAGAGTAGTGGTACAACTTGACAAAACTAAGGTTAAGGTCATAAGTTAAGCTTTTGACACTCGTGTCTAAGAATATATTGATCTAGATGTCGTGGACATCCTTGAAGTGTATAAAATGTTTCTTAACAGGGAGTGGACTATAAAACCCAAGCTAAAACACATGATCACCAAGTACAATGCATCAAATGAAGTGGATTTCACAAAAAATGAACTTAAGAGGGTATAAAATGAATCACTATGACGATGTCTCTAGTTACCGATGAGCACATAGGTGAAGACAACCCTATCAAAGGATTGAAAGAGTATGGATCTATTATCCACACCTTTCAAGAACTTTTAAATATAATGTATAAAAATTTAGTGTAGGAAAATGTATCCCTTTATATTTTCACACTTGTTTGGGACCTCCCTATTAAAATTGGGCTTCTTTATGCCTTATTTGGTCTTATTTTGCATCCACAAGCCTTAATTAATGCATCTTTCTAAGGATAATCCTGACACATATGTAATGACCAATCATAATTTAGTGATTTTGGATTGTATGGCCTAGATTTAGTGATTTGGGACACATACACCACCTTGGGCATATGGGTCCCACCTAAGTTTCGGGGCCTGGATCTGAATTTAGCATAGAACTAAACATTTCTTGAAAAATATGTCCCAAGCTTAGCCTACTAGGACTCATACACCACAAGTATAGTATGAGTCCCACTTATCTTGGACCTATTTTGAATTCAAAATTTTGCTGGGATTTTATTCTCCTAGATCTGATGTCAACTTGTAGTGTTGCAATTTTGAGAAATTTGGCATAAACAAGTATAAATACAAGGTTATTTCATAGATTTTCTCCTAGCAATTTAAGTGATCTTATGAGAATTCAAGCGAGAGCATTATAAGGAATTCAAGATCATTATAAGAGCTGATTATCAAGCATTTTAGAGCTTCATTCAAGGTTCAAATCATGTCAAAGCCTTCATGCATCATGTGTGTTTTTAAGCTAACATTTGTGATGTAGGTTTTTAAGATTCAAGAAGGTATTCAAAGACATTACCTCATATAAAGATCAAGAGTCAAGATCCACATCCATTGGATCCATCTCATATAAGTTTGAAACATTTACCTCAAGGGTTTGGTGAGTTGCAAAATTGCATATGGTCCATTCATCATTCCTTCATTCTATTCTATTTCATTTCAAGGTTTAATTACCCAAACGGGTTTTGACCAAGGAAAACACCTATCTAGTAACAAAACAACATTTTTCCCTCTCTTTGATGTGTGATTGAAGATCTAGGTGGTTTTGGTTGAAGATCCATTGAAGAGAAAGATTGGAGAAAAGTTTTCAAGTTGTCAAAGGTGTCATCTGCATTGCAAGATAACAAAAAGTCACCTACAAGTTGCAATTCGATATTTCAAACTTGGAGATTTGACAAGAGGGAAGCTACAAGGAAGCACTAGAGGATAATTTTTTTTATATCAACCCTAATACTAGGACTAAATCACCATGACTTGTGATGTATGAGTCCTAGTATACTAGATTTCAAGCATTTTCTGTAGATCTTGGTTTAGCAGTTCCATATTTTGATTCTAGCCTAGAACCCTAAACTAGGACTAAAATTACCCTACTGGTGTATGAGTCCTAGTGTGCTTCACAAGTCACATTTTTAGGATTTCAAACCTCATTTTGAGCCTCTTCATATTTTTAGGTGCACCTCTATTTATCTCTAGTTTGTTATTCTAATTTCAAGATCATTTTCTAGGTCATATCATTAGGTTTGCATATCATATGCATTTCTTGTCTTTCCAAGCCTTTCTTGGTGGTGAACCCACTTTTAGTCTTTAATCATACCCTAGGACACCTTATTGCAGATCTCTTTCCCTCATTTCCATCACTAGATTGAGATCTCTAACGTTTTCTTGAGTGAAACTTGAAAGAAATAGGTGGAAAAGTCCTAAACCCTAGTTCTATCTCCCAAAAAGATAAGAGGCCCTTTGTTTATCTAGGTTTCAAATAATATGACTAATCTTGGAAAATATGCATATGCTTTAGTACTCCTACTACTAGGATGGTGTTGGATTCACAACCAAAGTGATTCTAAATTTTATTGTCCCACTTGTCAAGATGCAATCACAGGGGTTAAATGATGTAGTTTTAAGAACAAGAAGAGAAGATGCAAGAGGGGAATTCACCCCAAAAAAGTTAAATAGTCCTTAAGGAGATCATTGAGAATCTTTAATAGAAGATGTTAAAAGTTAAAACAAATATATTTCAGATACAATTAGGTCTTCTCCTATAACACCACAAGTAGAAGAGTTTCTTCTACCCAAAGATGAAGAACCAAGAAAATTTTAATAGGATATCATCATATATCTTGATACATTCATTCAACAAAGTATCCCCATTATAACAAGATAAATCAAATCTCCAAAACTTAGAGAAGAAAATGATGTGGAAGCTTAGATTTGACGGATCCACGTGTACGAAAGGAAAAAATTCCAAGATTGAACTAACTAACCTACAAGGTAAATCCTTTTTAGGATCCATCAGGTTATAATTCACATGCACAAACAATATGACTAAATACGAGGCACTAATAAGAGGGTTTCTACTATGCCACCAAAAGAAGGTTAAATATTTGTTAGTGGAAGGAGATTTAAAATTAATTGTGAGGCAGGTACGAATTCAATACTCCTTCCATGATGGGAGGTTATCAGATTATAGAAATTGAGTGTGGGATTTGATCGAAGATTTTGAAGCTTTCAATATATGATCAATCCCTAGGAGAAAGAAATATGTTTTAGATTCCCTTGTTAGTTTGGTTAGTTCTTTGCAACCAATGAATAGATCTCAATTAAAAAATATTTCTATGGAAATGCGGCCCTCACCATCGATTCCAAATAATATTACAAATTTCCAAGTATTTGAGAATGATCAACACATTCTTGAGTTCATTACCAACTCTAGATTTTTTTTATCAAATTATAGATGAATGCAATAGATATCCATTCGAGATGGTTGAGGTAGGTGTTATAAAATTAAATACCAGCACCATTCCTAAGGGCATGGTTGTATTAGAAAGAATATTTAACCAAGATAATACAAAAAAACCTAAAAAAGATACTCCTAGTTCAGAAGGGGATAAATATGATTCTCATACCTTGGGAAACAAATAAGATAAGAGTTATGTTCTTATTGGTTGGGTCTATACACAAAAGGAAATAAATGACAGTGAATACCTTGAAAGATTACAAAGAATTGATTGCTTGGAGCTACGAGGAGTTGAAAATATATGATACTTCAGGGATTACTCATACCATTCCTCTAAATCAAGAAGCCAAACCTTTCAAGTAGAGATAATGCTTCGTTAATTCCTCACTTGAGAATTTAATACAAAATGAGGTACAAAAGCTATTAAGTGCTAGGATTATATATCCGGTATGATGTTCAACTTGGGTAGCAAATCTAGTCTCAGTAAGAAAGAAACATTGATAAATCATACTCTATGTTGATTTCAGAAATCTCAACTAAGCTTTAGAGAAGGATAACTACCCACTATCTTCATTGGATGAATTCCTTCAGATAGTCAATGGGTCAGAAATGATGTCATTTCGAGATGAATATTCAAATTACAAAAGGTCATTGTCAGAGAAGATGATAGAATAAAATATCCTTCACCACAAATTGGGGAACATTTGCATACCAACAAATGTCTTTTGGCCTCATCAATGCAGGGGTGACTTTCGAAAGATATATGGACATAGATTTTAAAGGATTGACTGGAAAATGTATTATTATAAACATGGATGATGTTAGTGTAATTAATATTTAATTACACTTGCATAACTTTACTTAGGCAATATTTAATTCCTAGTTTTATTATTGTCATCCTTATCTTGTTGATCTACCTTGTTGCTCAAGATTAGATTAGGGTTATGCATCTTTTCTTTTATAAAGAAAATCATATCTTGTAATTAAGAATTCCTAAATAATATTATTTGTACATACTCTTGCAAAGCTCTTACTTTTTTTCTTTTTCTCTTATGTGGAAGAATTTTTTGGTTTGCATCTCATATCTTGGTTTCTAACATGGTATCAGAGCCTTGATTTGCAGCCCCTTCTCAGATTTTTGAGAAAATCAGTGCAGAGTTCGTTCAGGATTCCTTGAGGGTTTCATACCTTGAGATTGTCTCTCTATTTGGGTGCTCTTGCATGGTTACTTTTGGCACACGTTGGAGGAAATTTGAGCTCATATTCGAGTTTAGGGCTATCGAAAAAGTCAAGATCGACTTTTGTTTCACCTAAATCTGACATTTTATGGCAGATTTATGAGGGTTTGAAGATTTTCCAGATTTGGGAGTTGCGAAGCTTTTGGTGCATTTTCAGGCAGATCAGACCCCGCCATTAGATCCAGAGCATCTAAGAGACAAAAATCGACATATAAGACGCCCTATTTCGATGTCGGGAGCTTTTGAGGCACATTTTTTTATACCAGAAGTTGTACGGTCTGTGTACGGCCCCTATGCACGATTCTTGAAAAAAATATTCAGGTTTTTTAAAAATATTTGTCCTGCAATAAAAGAAATACATTAGCTTTTTTTGAAAAAAAAAAATTAAAAAAAAATTACAAATTCAAAAAAAGTTTTTGTTTTTTTTCAATAAAAGCATATCAAAAAATTCAAAGGCTTTAAAGCCTGCATAGGGTTTGTACTGCACAGGCCACCGGTCACATCAGGCTATGGGCGCCATACTTCACAGTCCATGGCGGCCACTTAACTCCTTCGGCGGCCACTTTCCTCTCCCCAACAACCGACGGCTTCCTCCGGCGGCCCACCTTGACGGCCACCCATCCCACCGGTGGCGGGTCTTCAATATGCAGCGGGCTCCTTCAGAAAACTGACACATCTGTGGAGAATATTGTCCTAAAAATTTTGATCACCGTTGTAGGGGAATATTCACCCTCCGAAACAACATATTCTTCAGATGGCCATCAATTTTTTTGCAGGGGGGGCGATTTTTTTCTACGACGGCCAGATGGCCATCAAATTTAAGCTCGTGAAGTGCTAACGTCAACATGATGTTAGCGTACGGCCGACCCTCTTTGGCCCTTCCTTACCCCAGTTTTCCTTCAAGGAGCAGTTTTTTAATTTTTGGCATAACTTGGGCATACGGTATCAAATTGGGTAAATAAGATATCGCCGGAAAGTTGGTTCCGAGCACTTTCCAGTGGTGCAATTTATTTTTTAGTATTTTTCTGTTTAGCTGCTTTTTTTTTTTTTCTGTTTGAAGTTAGATGTTCATTTATGGCTTTTGAGCTCATAACTTTTTGCCACGATCTCCGATTTTCTTCTTTGCAGCGTTGGAAAGGTATTGAGGAGCTCTATTTTGTTGTCCATGCACTTTTTTCTGTATCTGTCCCAGGTTGATTATTATTCCAGATTTGTCCTGATGGGTGTTTTGGAGATTACTTGGATGTTTTGGTAGTTGGAAAGGTGAAACTTGAATATTTTCACTTCATTTCAGTACCACATCATCTTATTTTCTGTTTATGCACATTCAACATTCTCTCCTTTTACAATCATTGGGTTATTGTAATAAATAAACTGAGATAAAGTTTCATCAGGGGGGTTTCTTGCATAATAATTTTGATTAGAGTGTAGTTTTCACTTTGATCTCTAGCTCCAGCTCCATCTTGTTTTGATGGCAACTCGCATGGGTTATTTGGTTTCTTAGTTTGTTTTGGCCACATTTTTGCTCTTGCTTGACACATATCAGATTCACATTGGTTCACACTTTAGTTGAGAGATCATGGTTCTTGATCCGCATTGGTTCAGATCCTTCTCAGTTTGAGGGCCATGTTTTTATGGTTAATGTTCCAGAGTCTTTATGGTAATCCTTCCCATGGAAGAGTTTTAGTCTCAGTTTGGCATCGACATCGAGCTACACGGTTTCCAGATTCTGTCATCATCTCATCTACTGTTGCTTCACAGATTCCAGGGTTGTTCTAGTTTGTGAGTTTTCCAGTGTTCCGTGGCATTGGGTCTGCTGTCGCATTATTATGATTCCATTTTTGGTTTCAGTTGTAGACAGAAGTATCTTTCCTTGCTTGTCAGATTGCGGTTCTAGTGTTACTCCACAGTGTTCTTCCAGTGCTTCTTTGCAGCAATCATCTCATTGTAAGGGGGTTTTTTCCCACTGGGTTTTCCTTCTCTATCTCATTATTGCATTTGTACTTGGGTACCTGATCAGGCCTTTGTTGTCGGGACCCATTCATGATTTCTTCATTCATCTTAGTTTTAGGTGCATGCTTTGATAGTCTCCCTAAGTTGCACTTATGGGGGGGTGTTAGTGCTAGTTTCTAACAGATGACCTCATGATATTTTCAAAATATAGAGTCAATCATATAAATGACTTGTGCAGAATCCTTCAGAGGTGCAAGGAATCAGGTATTTCTTTTAATTTTTGAAAGAAGTATATTTTTGGAGTAACAAAAGGGAAACTCTTGGGTCAAATAATTTATGATAAAGGAATTTAAATTGACCTAGAAAGAATAAAATCCATCCTAAAACTATCCCTACCCAATGGTAGGAAAGAGTTGAAATCCTACTTTAGAAAAAATAATTTTATTAGAAAATTCATTAGAGGCTTGGTAGAGATTTTTCATCTCTTAAATGAAATGTTAAAGAAGGATTCAAAAGCTAAGTGGAGCTTAGAATCCAATAAGGGATTTAAAGAGATCAAGGAATCTATAACTATCACTCCTATATTTTCCAACCTAAACTACACCCAACCTTTTAACATCTACAACTTCACCTCAAACCATTATTGTGTTTGCATCTTGACTCAATAGGGAGAAGACAATGATGAGAGGCCAATAGCTTTTGTGAGTTCCCCATTAAAAAATGAAAAGATTCAATATCTAAATTTGGATAAGAAATCATTTGCTACAGTAAAGTTTGTAAAGAATCTTTGATACTACATTTTAAGAAGCAAGGTAATTGTGATAGTCTCAGATGTAGTAGTCAAGTCTATGTTGATGCAAAACAAGCTAGGGGAAAAAATAAAAAAATGGATGGCCATCCTCCAAGAGTTTGAAATTGAGATACAAATAATGAAACTAATGAGAAGATAGGGTCTCTAAAACAATCTAGTTGGAGTAGAAGGACAACTTGCATGCCAAAAATATTCTAAAAAAGACATTACTTTGGATGTATGGTATAGGGACATAGTTGACTACTTATTGCAAAATAGATGCCCAAATAACTTGAATGCAACCTAAAGGAGATCCTTGAGGATGAATATTAAATCCTAAATGATGAAAAATAGATCTTTATACCACAAGAATTATGAAGAGGTTTATTTAAGATTCTTGAACAAAGATATGACTATCTCATTCTTAGTAGAATTTCCTTATAAATTTGGTATAGAGCATCGTTTAGTATAGTCAACCACTCACTAGATATTGAAAGCATAGTATTACTATCCCACACTACTTAAAGAAACCTTTTAACATGTGAAGAAATGTCATGTATGCCAAACTAGAGCCAATAAATAAAAAATGCACACATGCCCTTGCAACCTATGTATGAGGTACACCCTTTTGTCCAATGGGGTCTAGACTTCATTGGGATTATTAAACCTCACTCTTCTATAAGAAACAAGTTCATTTTTGTAGCAACTCATTATTCTACAAGATTGTAAAAAGATACAAAGTATAGGAAAAGTATGACCGAGGTTGTGATCAAGTTCTTAGAAGATCATATCATGACCAGGTTTGGAATGTCATTTGCTTTGGTATGTGAAAATAGATCTTCCTTTTCATTTACTCAATTAATGAAATGGAATTTTGAGCATAAGGTAATAATAACATACTCATCAAATCATTATCCTCAAGGAAATGGAGCTGTAGAATCTAACAATAATAACTTGATAGGGGTCGTTAAGAAATTGTTAGATAAAAACCATAAAGAATGGCACTTTTATATCAAGTTTGCACTATAGGAAAATATAACTATGATAAAAAATTCTTTAGGGAAATCCCCTTATCAATTGGTATATGGCCTATAACCTATGCTTCCTATGAAACTCAAGATATCCACTTTGAAATTTATGGAAAATTATCTAGAAATAGACAACAAGGTCCTTCTAAGATTAATGAATTTGTTGGACCTAAAAGAAAGAGGAAACACTACTTTTGAGCATGTTTTAAAACACCAATCTATTGTCTAAATATGGTTTGAAAAAGGGGATAAATTCAAGTCCTTTAGGATTTAAGATCTTGTCCTACTTTGAGATAAGTCTAAAGAGAAAAAGGGGGAATTATTCAAATTTTGACCAACTTTGGGTAGGCCCATATCAAATATTTGAAATATTAGAGGAAAACACTTTTAGGATCAACAATATGACTAGAGAATCTATCCCATTGCCATTAAATGTAAATTTTCTTAAGCACTACTTTGGATCCTAAAGGGATTTTGTCTCCTCTCCTATATATAATTAAATTGGTTTTTTCTTTTCTTTCCATTTCGTTTGTTGTTGTCATGTTTTCTTTTCCTTATTTTCTTTGTTTCCTTGTTTTCTTTTTTGTTCTTCCTCTTCTTTCTAGGTTATTTGTGTGAGTGTTTTTCAGGTTTTCACTTAATATCTAAGGTCTTATTATCAATCATTCAAAGGAATTCCTAGAGGCTCAAGTTTACGAAGCCAATGAATCTTTAACCATTCCAAGGTTTACTAATTCATTATTATGTTTGGAAGTCCTAGAGGATCAAGTGTAAGAAGCCAATGAATCTTTAAATTAAGCTACATGAATCTTACTATACTCAAATCTTAAAAATATCAAAATTTGGACAAAGAGAAAGTGGTAATGATGTTTTGAGTTCAAGTGAAACCTAAATATTATTGTATTTCTCAGTGATCACCATGGTTCCCAACCCAAGACCAAGTGGAAAATTGGAAGTTAATTTTTTTTTTTTTTTTTGAGTAAACTCTCAATTAAATTGGTTGATTCAAGTAACTTATAATGGGGATATAGATTCCTAGCTGACAGTGGAGCAATATTTGAGGGAATAAAAGGTATCTTTTTCAAGGCTATAGACATCTATATAGCATCGAAGCTATGCCCAAGTCACATCAACTAGGTCCTCATAATATATATATATATATATGTAAATAAAGCTAAAAGTTGGGAGAAAGACAAAGTCAAACCTTTTGAATTTCTTTAGAAATCATTCCATTTTACCTAATATCTATTTTGAAGGAATAAATCATCTTCACACACCATGAGATTAAAGTATCCTTATGAAGAGACAAACTAGTTAGTACCTAGGTCAATATTGATTTCTTCCCTTAACAATGAGTTATTATGTCCTTCAAGTTTAGGCTTGTTTGAGAGGTTTGTGATGAATAAATGCTCCTAGATTTTTTTTTTTGGTTGATATTTTTTGTGCCTTGCACTCAAAACCAATTTTGTTTTTTTAGAAAAATGGGGACTAGCTCTTTTTTTTCTTTTTTTTTTCTTCTCCTTCTTCTTTTCCCCTTTTCTCCTTTCTTCCCTTGGCCCCTTTTTCTTTTCTTGTTTTCATTTTTCTTTCCCTTTATGTTTTTGTCACTTGTCAAAGTTTTAGGATCCTCAAGAATGGTATGCCATCCTTGTCTGTCCAGTTACACCTTTTGGCCAAACTTGACATTGAAATCAACATTTTTCACCAAATCTTCATTTTCTTACACCTCTAGTAGCTAAACCATTAATAATTTGAAGATGAATCAAACTAGTGATTTGTGAGAATTTGTGTGTAGATTATAATTATATTTTTTTAAAAATTAAACAATAAATTGTGAATCCTTTTATGTAATTTTTAATAACTTATTTTTTCTACTAAACAACATTTTTAAAAATTGATGTTTACCTCAAACCATATAACTTTTTCTATAGAAAGGATACAATTCTAATTTTTAAAATAAATATTTTTCACACCAATATCTAGTGCATGTATATTTTTTCATAATTTTTTGTTACATATATATTTTTTAATTAATTTTCCAAGTCAGAGTAATTATAATTTGGATATAGATGTACTTCGGACAACATACATTTTTTTATATGCATTTGAATTAACTTATTCTTTTTGTTGTTCGAGTAATGACATCAATACCTAGTGCACATGTATTTTTTAGAATTTTTTTTCTCTATTTTCCTATTTTTTCATATGTGTGAAACAAAGAACTTGATGTTCATTGAAAAACCTACATTCACAAGAAATAAAAATTAAATATAATAATCAAATTAAATATATTTAAAATTATAATTTTTGGGAAGCTTATAATAAGGGCTACATACTTACAAAACATAAATTTTAAATGAATTCATTTGATCACCCAAAAGGTAAATCAAAAGTGATTTTTTATTAGCATTTTGATAGTTGTAGAGGAGACTCCATTATAGGTATGGTTTAAAACTAACAGGGTTCTATCCAAGAGTGTTTGATCTAAAGGGGTTTGATCATACCATCTTTAATTAAAATAATTTAAATGGAACCTTTAAAGGCTTAAACAATTATATTTTCCAAAAATATGTGATTTCAGGAAAAAATCAGAATGTCCCAAAAAGTGTAACCCATTATTGTGGTAGCATAGTCCCCTGACCCCCAACGTTTGTTCAATGTTGACATTTCCTTATTGTAGTTTCAATTTTTGGGATTTTTTTTTTATTAAAATTATTTCTTGTCATATTCTCGATCCTGAAGAACCAATAGTAGTGATGTCTTGTCATTTCAATTCTCTTGCCTACTAAAGAATTTAATGGCACCACCCAGTATCATTTATTGAGAATTAATGAAGAGTAATTTGGTTTGGTTTAGAAGTGAAAGGGAGGATTTGGTCCTCATTTGTGAATTGAAGAACAATAAAATAAGCAAGCTCAATAATTTCCTTGATTACCTTCTATGATTTTGACTCATTGTTTGTCAAATTTCTCATGTGATTGCTCATTGGTTGCATAGTTGCTTTGTATTTTCTTAATTCATGGTGGTACATGCATGTGTTCTTCATTATCACTCATTTGTTTCACACATTGAAAAAGTGCCAAATGCATTGCAGATAAAGTTGCAAGGTAGCATAATTTTTGTTTTGTTCATTGTGTGAAAAAAATTGATAGTTACAAAACATCTGGGTGAGTAGGTTTATGCTAGGAAAGGTCTTGTTTCACAACCCATCATGTTAGATCATTCTAGACTACATTGTGCCAAAACTTTCCCTTAAGAGTCCTAAGTGCCAAAAAATGGAAAACTTTGATGATTTGTTTCTCAGAAACTGTGGAAATTAGATTTTTTTGTCTAAAGATATAGGTTCATGTAGGGCTCCTCTACAATAACCTCTCATTTTTTCATATATCCAATTTGTTTTACCATGGTGACAATGTTTAAGATGTTGTAAAAAGTTTCAATTATATTTAATAGTAAAAATTCATCAAGAGGCATTGTCTACATTCTTCATCTCATGGGGGTAAATCGACAATTCCAACACATTGGGAATTGCTATAGAATAGGTCCACTTTAGGGTTTTTTGTCAATGTAGGTCTTTTTCTACTCTTATGACTGTATGATCTACACCAAAAAACTAACTTATCATCCATGGATTGAATTCATTGTAGTCATAAATATTTTGGTTAATATTCGAATATATTTAATTGAGAGAAAGGAAAGTGTTGGCATGAGGAATAGTTCTATAAATGTGAAATAGTGATTGATCAACTAGAGGATAGGGTTCCATACTATAAATAGGTCACATATTTTAATAAAATTGAAATGCTACATTTATCAGATGATAACATTGATAGATGATCAAATGTGCAAGGATGGATGGGTACTTGAATGTAGATACTAAGCAACCAGTGGGTATCAACAAGCTATTTTGGAAATATTAGTTTGTCATTATCTATTCCTAACAAGTATGCAACAATACTACAATCTAAATGGAAAAGTAAACCTTTTTCAATTATTCAATTAATCAATTATAGTGCAAATATGGATAACATTAATCATTTATATTTGTGTCAATTCATTATTCATTTATTTAAATAATCATTTATTTTTCAAATATGGACACCATTGATAAAAACTATGTAGTAACCAAATAGCCATATAGACATACATAAATATATGTTGATATAAGTATAACATATATACAAGAAATCCATATAGGATTACAACAATATCATAAGGACATACAATGTCCTATACATGTAATACAAAATATATGCTCAAAAATACTGTATAGGCATACAACAAAGGACCCTAATACATAGTCATTTCCCTCTAGGTGAAGTAAATAGATCACACGTTTCCTTTGATTTTCGGGGGATGGAGATACATATTGTGGTGGTCTCCTTCAAACTTTTTCATTTGACATCCTATTTAAAGATTCCTAAAGCCCCACCTAATACAATAAAAAGTATAGAAATTAATATATAGAAATTACATATAAAATGAAATATAATAAAATAATCACGTATTGCATACAAATAATCACTTTATTCATCCACAATAGGGGCACACTCATGATAAAGAGTTGTGAAGCCCTATGGCAACCATCTAGATAACAATTAAAATATAGATGAGTGTCATTTGTTTTTTCGATAATAGACAGATAAAACAATAAATATAATGTGAAATCTACTAATCTGCATCATACCTCTGTCAAAGGCATCAAACTCACTACTGTTGTAGAAATACCATGCTCCACTATCCTATGAATATTAGGAGTGTCTACTTGCATCATCTAAAAATGAAACACCATTATTCAATTACCAAAACTACATGAGTGAAATTTCTCTATATTACCTGATATTGAATTTTTACATAAATATTTAAAGGGTTTAAACCATCCAAAAATGATAAAGACCCAACTTAACCATTAATAGTTCCTTTACAAGGAATATAGATTCCAATCCAAGACAAGTGAAAGAATGATAGTGATCATAAGAACATTTAATATTACTCATAAAGGTTGCTAATAACATGGTGTGACAAAACCATAACCTCAAATCCTTCTATATATATTCAAGCATTACCATGTCAAGTATATCAGGTGACCTAAAATTGAAGGAATCCTCATGGTTTTCAAGACTAAATATAAGACTAATATTCTAAGCTAATAAGAGGAAATAAGAGAGATAAGAGGACATCCCAAATAAGCAAAATAATTAAGTAGATAAGTAGCATGGACAAGGGGCTAGTTCAAAATTAACCACCACCACCTCCAAAGGAAAATAAAATATGGGAATTGAAAGAAAATATGAGCAAAAAATTCCTCATTAGTATAATTAGGAGCACGTTTTGAAGGAACTTTAAATTGTATAGATTTAATATGTTATATTAAGTGAGATATTTATTGTGACAAAGAAACCTGATATAGAAATGATACTTAGGCCAACAATATTTCTTCCAAAAAAAATCCACCAAGGGAATTCCTTATACCCTCTCTTTTCTTTTTCTAAGATTTAGTACCAAAGAGAAACTAAAAAAACCCTTTAGGATTGTAGCCCCAAGCAAGAACATCTACCTCCTCAAAGGAACAAAAAGTTTAATCAACCAAAATAGAAGGGTAGCATAGGAATCTAGTTCTCCTCCTAAAGGATAACTACTCAAATATTTCTAGTGTTAGATTGGAGAATCCCTTAAATATTCACCACCAATCAAAAACTCTTAAAATTAGGATCTTTAGGCCAAATAGCTTCTAGAAATAATTTTCTCAAAGGGAGGAGATGAAGGTAGGAAGTTAGGTTTGGTCAATGGAGATCCACAAAGCTAATCCAATAAAGAGGTCTATAGTTGGAAATGATGATCGAGAATATTCCCCTTTTAACAAGTGAATCACCATTCTTTATGGTATTATAAACCATGGAACCTTTCCCAGTCAAATACATTCTTGGAGCATTATCAACAATAGTATCAACCAAGATGGAGGCCTTGGAAATAAAAGTGGATTTTTTAATCATGGGTTGATTAAAAATGAACTAAAAAATGCTAAAAGAGTTGTCTATTTACTCAACCACTCAAATAAAAATCTTCTCTTTGATTCAAAAATGTAAAATTCTCTATTAACAACACCAACCACAAGAAGGTGGAAAATTAATTGACACCACTAGCCTATATTTTTAGAGGTCAATAACATGACCAAAAAAAAATCATATATTATGAAGTACATATTAAATTGAAACCAAATTAATAAAAAGTACAAATCATACTTACAAACTGTGTAGAACCTTCAAGTCATTAAACATTATTCAATTGCAAAATATAATATTTTTATTTTAAAATTAAAAATTGTCTATATTACCTAAGTGAAAGTTCGATGACGACCTCCATTGCTAGGTATTGATGTTGAAGGTACAAAATCAACCTATTCAACATCCAAATGATGCAGAGCAAGGGGGTTCACCGACTCAATATGTCATGCACTTGGCATAAAAATTGAAAATCTCACTCTTTCTCACATGCTTTCAAGGCCTTCAAACACCCAAATAGACTCAAATGAATTTTAAGGCTTCAATAAACTCTAGAGAGGCTTTACACAATCTAATATCAACCCAACAAACTCAACTTAGATGCCAAGAATTCGAAGTTCCTTCAATTAATGGATTTTCACAAGTATGCTACCACATTCTAGTATATCTTCCATTTAAGAGAACCCTAAATAAATTTTGGTAGAGAGAAGATAAAAAGACTATAAAAATATTTTCAAACACCAATTATTGGGTTACAACACAAATCCAAAATTTGGCATAGGTTCCTTTGTAAGGTTTGCTCCAAAAATGTGATTTTCATGCATAACCTAGACCTAATTAGGCTTGTGACAAAAGAGGTTTATTGGTTCTATGACTTCCAAACACCAAAAAGATTTTACAATGACTCAAAAATATCTAATTATACCTTAATATGCTTATTCCACCATTGTACATTCTTTTCTTGAAGGATTTTAACAAACCCTAGCCTCAAACCCCCAAATTGCTTGAAAAGACTATGATAGTCACTTAGGGCATCAAGAAATTCCACTTGAATCTACTAAAAAATTCTTGAAACCAAAAGGAAATAATTCATTACCTTAAAATAGGCCTCCTTGCAATTTTTTAGAAAATTTCAATGGAAGAAATGAAAGATATTGAATTCTTATTGCTTGCTGCCCCCTTCAAATCTGAATCTACCCGCTTGGAGTAAAATTGTCATAACTTGAGAAAATATTAACCAATCAACATGAGACCAACGAAATTTGAAATTAGATTCAATTTAATTTAACATAAAATAATTTTTACACCATTATCTATCCGTACCATTCCGTACAAGGCTTGGAAATAGAAGAAAATGTTCAAAAATTACAGAATTTCATGGTGATATTGTTATTTTTCATTCAAATTCTCAACCATGTGCTTATAAAAAAAATGTAATGAGGAATATATAGCCTTTAAAAACCATATGGGGTCAGTTACAATAGACTTTAGGACAGTTTATGACCTTTCATCTTCCACTATATTGCAGTTTTGCAATTTTGACAAGTTTACACATGACAATTTTTACAAAAAATTGCAACTTTTGCAAGATTAAGCCAAATGACTCCCAACCATGCATAATACATTTAAATGGTCTAAATAAACCTTATTGAACACAAAATACTAAAAACTAACTAAATCCTAGCATTTGAACAAGTACAAAAAATGACCATTTTGGCAAAATTGACTCAACAAGGTGCTCTTGCACCACCAAACAAAGATATAAGAATACCTTTCATATATGTTCAACTATTCATATGTAATATTTATAATTATTTACTAGTTACATACCTCTGCACTAGACATCATCGTGTAATATGGAGGTGGATGATCACTGGAAGTAGTGTGAACACTATGACCCTAAAATTATTTTATTATAATCATTCAACTAATTTAGTTAATATTGTATTTAAAAATAAAATCTAATAAATCAAATTAAATGAACTTGTTGAAATTTACTTTGCTATTAAAACTGAATGTATTAGTCAAGAGAGCATTTGTAATCAACATTTGATCTACTGTGATGTAGCCTAGGCACATGCATCTTGACTATCCTCAGGATCATAAACATAGAGTGACCCACATGACCAACATAAATGAGGTGGAATTGGAAACTTGGAAGACTCACTACCTCACCCTATGCTAGAGGCCTAGTATGTTGTATAAGGATCTAAGTGAGTGATCTCATCGATTGTAAGGTATCCACCTCAACAGTCTCCATAAAAAAAGGGATAGTCACATGCTCATAGTCTACTCTAGTGTGTGGTCTTGCTAGCCACCATGGATCAAGATGTGCCCCCACTTTTTCCTATGTAGATTCCCCACCTCTACCCTGAAACTCTCGCGTGTCAAAATAGTTTGGGATTTCATTGAGGACAAACTCACAATAAAGTTTCCTCAAAAAATATTATGGTACTTAATTGTTGTTGGTTGGAGGATGGTTAAAAACTATCCACCACTTATTCCAAAAATTGTTCTTTATCCCTTGGTGGTGGTACTAATGGATAGGGAACCTCTTGCATGCACCGTGTAGGGGTTGATTCATTCTTGGGTCAATGAATAATGCACACAAATCAGATTTCAATCTCTTTTTATCTTTAACTTGTTTGTATGATAATTTGTTTGTGTAAAATTATTTTAGCTCTTGCCTCTTGTTAGACCAACTATTTATTTTATTGCTAACTGATTCTACGTGAGATATAATGGATTGCAATGATTGAGCAAGGCAATTCCTATGGGAGTTTATTCCTATAGGATCTCTCAACCTTGCAATTAACTCCTCAATTTCTTTTTTATTATTTTCAATTTGCCCCAATATGTTTTCTTGTGTTCTTAGAGAATGATAAGGAATTATAGGAGGTGTTTATTGAGGATTTTCTTTAGGAGGGATTTCATCATGAGGTGAATTAGGATTTTCAATATTTAGGGTTGTATTTTCAATTCTTGAAAATTAAATAAATTTTAATCAAAAATAATATTCAATCTACCTCTTTAATACAAAATTGACACTAAAAAACAAAAAAAAACTTACTCCTTTGACCTCCTTGATGTCTTGGTGGAATTTTAGCAAAGATTGTACAAATATTTGGTGAAAAATGAGGCCTCCTAGAATGCGAGCACACTTTCAAGGGTTTGCAGGTCATGGGAAAACTCGTTTTTAGTAGAAATGAGTAAATGAAATGACTTTATTTTTTATTTTCATATCTTGAATTAACAATAATGTGGGCATGTTATAATGTACTCGTGTTATGGCCTTGATGGGGCCAAAAAGTGGGCTGGTCACTTTTTGGTCCCCCATATTTGTGCGCTTGCCTAGTAATCCTATGTTATTAGATTATCATTATTTTCATTTCCAAATTGATCATTGTGAGATATATTTTCTTTACTATGTCATTGGTTTCTTTGTTAACTTCATTATCATGAGGGGTTTTAAAGGATAAAACACAAACATAATGCTACGATGTGGGTAGAAAATGATTAAAAAGTGATAGTCATAAGGATACTTTATGACAAAATGCTAACTGATTGTCCATGAGTAAGACACATTCATAAGAAAAGAGTTCCATGAAGGAGTGTAGAATGAGTGACAACAACCTACAGGTATGAGGGTATAGTCGACAAGTCCACAATAACCATAAATGATAGTACTAACAATGAGAGTGTTCCCAAGTGTGTGATAGTGGGAAATGTTGTCTCCATTCTTCTAATTAGACACATAGGTTGAGCAAAGTACTCTAGACTATTGGGTGTTAATGATGATGTTATCTCAAATGGTGAGTAGTCTACACAAATTAATAATGAAGGGATAGTCAAATCCTTAAGACTGTGTCAAATGAACATGAAGAGTAAGATAGTTTGATGAGGGCCATATCGCCCGAAATCCACAAAAATCACCACAATAGATACCAACACAAAAGATGCAAGAAAAAAAAAACTCACTTTCCAATTATTTTCTAGAAAATAAAATTATTGATTCAAAAATTACATGCTATAGCCTCATGGGCTTGATTCATTACAACAAAATCAGCTCTAGAAACAAAATATATTATTCGAAGCAACAATCTGCTCTAATGGAGCCACCACTACAACCCCCCACTTAACCCTTTTTATTTTACCCCAATAACCACCCTAGAATGTTCTAGAATGTACAACTTTCCCTTTTTTTTGGCGCCAAAAGTCTCGCCATTTGATTTCTGGCCTAGGAAGAAATTTTAATGAAATTCACTTTTTAGAGGAGCAACTTCGCAAGGCCATAACTTTTGATCTAGGTGTCTGATTTGCTATTATTGCATATCATTGGAAAGCTCTTGAAGATATCTACAATGCTTGAATCCACTAGAGCACAGTTCATCAAATTCTCAAGTTGTTTAAGGGCCTCTAAAGTCTTCATATCTAAATTTGAAGCTGCATTGGAGAAATTTATCGGGATGAAAACTTTAATATCTCCCAAATTGTGTAGGGTATTGAGATGATTCTTTTGCTACCAGGAATGTTTTTCAGTTCTTCTCCTTGGGGTGAATGTTCAGGTCCATAGGAGCCCATTTAAAATGACTTACTAAAAATAGTAAGTGATCATTTTTCATTATTTTTGACTCTTGACTATCTTACACCCCTTAAGTGCCACCATGGAACTCAAAACAACTAAATAAATTAAGGAAAGATATTTTTTTTGGGTGATGCAGGATTTCCCTACATTGCTAGATGCTCCTGCATCAGACACCTAGGGTAATTTGAAAAGTGACCCTATCACTTCTTAGGAGTTAGAGGAAAACCAAGATGGTTAACCTCAACCTTAGACAACCACAATGAATCTTCAACAAGCCTTCCTCTCCACTTCACCAAGTACTCTGCATATTGCCTATTTCTTGTGCTTCTACCCACATGACTATCTAGAGTTTCTTCTATCTCCTCCTTTTCTAAAGTAGGTGTTGAAATATTTCACTATGCTTCTTTTGTTTCTTCATTAATTCCCATGTCATGATATACTATTAAATCTGAAATGTTAAACACAAGTGAAATATGAATTTCATTAGGCAACTCTACCTCATATGCATTTCCTGAATCACGCTTCTTCAAGATCTTGCATGGTCCAAACTTCTTCATCTTTAACTTGTTGTATGTACCAACTGGAAACCTCTCCTTTCACAAATGAACCATGACTTCATCTCCTACCTATAACTCCTTATGCCTCCTTTTTTGATCTGCCTTGGCCTTATATTGTGAGTTCATCTTATTGATATGTTTCTTCACTTCTTCATGCAAATTCTTTAGGTGCTTAGCAAAAATTTCAGCCTCAACACTACTCTTCTCTCCCTTATCCATCTTTCTTAGTTTAGAAGGATTTCTTGGACTACTCCCATACGCAATTTGGAATGGTGATTTACTAGTGCTCTTGTTGATAGAATTATTATAAGAAAATACCGCTTGTGGTATAATCAAACCCCATACCTTGGGCTTCTCTCCTACTAAGCATCTTAGTAGGTTACCCAAACTACTATTCACCACCTTCATTTTTTCATTAGTCTGTGGATGGTGTGTAGAACTAAACTTCAAATCTATCTTCAACTTCTTCCACAATGTCCTCCAAAAATAACCAACAAATTTGGTATCTTTTTCTAAAACTATACTCTTTGGTAGACCACATAGTCTCACAACCTCTCTGAAAAACAATTCTGCAACATGAACAACATCACTAGTCTTATGACATGGAATGAAATGTGCCATCTTTGAAAATATATCCACCATGACAAATATGGAATCATTCCCTCTCTCTGTCCTTGGAAATCCAAGAGTAAAATCCATGCTAATATCCTCCCATGGCCTCTCAGGTACAAGTAAGGGCTGATACAATCTGGTATTCTGACTTGTTCCTTTCACTATTTGACATACTCTGCAACTTTGTACAAACTTCTTCACATCTTGTTGTAACAGTGGCCAATAATAATTCTCACTGATAAGAGAAATGGTCTTATCTCAACCAAAATGTCCAACCAATCCTCCACTATGCTTGTCCTTGATTAGATTCTCTCTCATAGAAATCCTTGGAATGCACAATTGGCTTCCTCTAAACAACATCCCATCTTGGATCAAGAAATCCAACCATCTTGTCCTATCTAAAGTAATAGGTTCTAAACAATCCTTCCAAGCTTCTACAAAGTCTAGATCTTCAAGATATAAAATTTTGAGTTCATTGAACCCAAAAACCTCTACATTCATCTCTATCAACAAATTTTTCCTTCTACTCAAGGCATCTGCAACTCTGTTTGACCTTCCACTCCTATGCTTCAAAACAAAAGTATAACTCTGCAAAAACTCAACCCATTTTAAGTGCCTTTTATTTAACTTTCCTTGACTATTGAGATACTGCAAAGCCTGGTGATGAGTATATAAAACAAATTATTTTGGAAACAAATAGTTTCTCCATTTCTTCAAAGCCCAAAATATAACATAAAACTCCTAATCATAGAAAAAATATTTCTTCTTAGCATCTTTAACTTCTTGCTAAAATAGGCAATAAGCTTCTTGACTCAAAACAACTCCTATGTGTGCCAGCTAGCATCAAAATCTACTTATAGACCTTATTGAAATTCTAGGTTCCAATAGGTTTCTCTGTAACTTTCTTCTAAAACATATCAAAATTTGCTGCTCTTGTAGTTGACTTAAACTCTTTTCTATCCCTCTCTTCTCTTCAATTAGAGGTGCACAAATACTACTAAAATTCTTAATAAACTTTTTGTAAAAACTTGCTAAACCATGAAATGATCTTACCTTTATTATCATTCCTCGGGGTAGGCCATTCAATGATAGCTCTCCTTCTGGATCCATTTTAAGACCCCTTCTTTGAGAAATCTAGATACCAACTCTCTCTTCACAAAACTACACATTTCTGGAAATTAATCAACAACTTCTCCTCCCTTAGATTCTCTTAAACTCTTCGGATATGTATCCAAGTGCTCCTCAATGTGTAGTAAAAATCAAAATATCGTAAATAAACAATAATAAATTTAAAATTATTTCAATGCACCTCCTGTTCATAGCGCATAAATATTACTTGGTACATTGGTTAGACCAAAGGCACAGATAACCACTCGCTTCTGAAGCCCTCCTTGGTTTTAAGGTTGTCTTCCCATTTGTCTCCTTCTCTAATCAATTTGGTGATAACATCCAAGCTCTTCAAATCTATCTTCATAAAGTACTTAGCTCCACTCAAACAATCCATAATGTCACCCATTCTCGACAAGGGAAATCTATACTTGATGGTGATCTTGTTGATGGCCCTAAAATTTATACGCATCCATCATTCCCCATCCTTATTTGGTGCTAGTATTTTTAAGTCTCTGCACATGGACTCAAAATCTCTTGAGTCAATCCCTTCCGCAACAACTCTTGTACTTGTCTCTTCAAATCTTCATTCTCTGCTGGAGTCATACGATGAGCTACCTTATTCGACAAACTGGCTCCAGGAATTAGGTCCATCTGATGACTAATTTTTCTTACAGGAGGAAAACCTTTAGGTATGTTATCAAAAATAATAACTTGAAACTCATTCAACTTATATTGAAACCTCTATGGGTACCTCATTAGTATCCTCTTTATCAACTCTAGGTTCAACACAAAACACATATGCTCTTTCCTCATACCTTCTAGGAACTTTCTTCCATCAACCAAATAAATTCTTGCATTCTTGCATACATTTTCCTCTGCCTCTTATGAGGGACTTAAAATTATGAAAAAACTCCATCCTTTGTCAAAGAATAGGTGTTGACATGTCCATCATTTATTGCTCATCGATCAAACTGCTACGACTTGCCTAACAATATATGAAAAACATCCATAGGCATAGTATCACATAATACCTCATCATGGTAATTTCCAATCTTGAACTTTACCAGAGATTGTTCATTTACCAAGGCTTTATGGTCCTTCTACAACCAAGCAATCTAGTATGGGTTCAGATGACTTCTTCTCTCCAACTGCAACTTACTAACCATTTCCTCTAAAACAAGGTTGTTAGTACTACTTCGATCAATAATAACATTGCAAACTTTACCTTCACGCCATAAGTTGACGAAAAAAATTCTTTCTTTGAGTTGGTTCCTTCTCCTCATTCAACAAGGCTCTTCTAGTAACAAGAACCTCTCCTCTTTCAACATCCTTAGAATGTGAATACTCAACATCTTCATGTACATGTGCAACTCGTGCATTACCCTTAGGTCTTCTATTAGTCCTTCCTTGATATTGAGGACACTAATAGGATCTATTTCCTTCGTCTCTGCATTGGAAATAGGTTCTACAAAAGTCTCCTCTTCCCAGACCTCATCCAGATCTTCCTCTTCCTCTTTGGTGTCCATTATTCTAATCACAAGGACGGTAGGTGTTATCTTCTTTTTGGTTCTAGCTACTACTGGATCCTTCATCCTTCTTTTGCTCTTCATTTCGACCTCCATAAGACCATTCACTAGTCTTTCCACTATGGCCCCCACCTCGTTGTTTTTTCTCGAACCTCTTGTTCATTCATTCTTCAACCTTTAAACCCATTAGCATCACTAATGGTGAGTCATTCTTACCGGTGCCAATTCTTCTACACACTATGGCTTCAACTTTATTAATATAATGAGAAAATTTCTCTTTATTCACCTCAAAATGTCCTATCTCAATCATTATCTTGTGAAATTCCTCTATGTATTATTTCACTGTCCTTGTCCCTTGCCTCAAGCTCTGCACCTTCTTGAGTAGCTCCAATTCGTAATCGACTAGAATAAAGTGTTTCTTCAATTTTGACACCATTCTATCCCATCTAGAAATTTGTCTTTCCTTTGTCTTCCTCTTTCTAACTGGACCTCTTTCAACCATATACTGGCATGACCTTTCAATTTCATCTTTGCAAACCTCACTCTGTGAGGATCTTCAGTCTCCTCAAACTCAAAAAATTCCTCCAGTTTATTGTTCCAATGAATCAATTCTTAAGGATTCAGACTTGCCTTTGAAAATTGGAAAATATCCATTTTAGGTCTCTTCCCAATGCTTGAGATCGCTTGCAACAATATTATTTCTCCAAGATCCATTGGATCCCACTCTTCCTCTTCCATTTCCTCTTTGGTTTCATCTTCACTCTCATCTTTGTCTCATTGCACATCTCTTCTTTGAACCTCTTGCTGCAAGGTTTCTAATTTCCTTCTAAGGGCTCTGATTTAATCTCTAGGTGGATCTCTTCCTCTAACACCTCGGCCTCTACCTCTACCATGTTGGGAAAATCTTGGAGGCATCGCAGGCTGTACACTCATAGGTCCCTACTACAAGCTGCCTCATGTTCAATGCTCTGTTATAGACTTAGGAACTACTTCTCTGATACCACTTGATGAGGGACACACCACTCAAAACCCACAAAAATAACCACAATAGATACTAACAAAAAATATGTGAGACAAAAAATAACTCACTTTCCAATTATTTTCTAGAAAATGAAATTATAGATTCAAAACTTACATGCTACAGCCTCATGGGCTTGATTCATTACAACAAAATAAACTCTGAAAATAAAATATATTATTTGGGGCCACAATCTACACTAATGGAGCCACCACTACAACCCCCCACTTAACCCTTTTTATTTTACCCCAATAATCACCCTATAATGTTCTAGAATGTTCAACTTTCCCTATTGTTTTGGCACTAAAAGTCTCGTCGTTTGATTTCTAGCCTAGGAAGAAATTTTAATGAAATTCACTTTTTAGAGGGGAAACTTCGCGAGGCCATAACTTTGATCTGGGTGTCCAATTTTCTATTGTTGCATATAATTGGAAAACTCTCAAAGAGATCTACAATACTCAAACCCACCAAAGGTTAGTTTGTCAACTTTTTGAGATTTTTTGGGGCCTCTAAAGTCTTATTTGTATTTGAAGCTGCATAGGAGAAATTTCCCAAGATGGAAAATTTAATCTCCCAAACTATGCAAGGTATTGAGATGATTCTTTTGCGATTGAGAATTTTTTTCAGTTCTGCTCCTTGGGGTAAATTTTCAGGTCCATACAAGCCCGTTTAGGCCAAATTACTAAAAATAGTAAGTGATCGTTTTTCGCTATTTTTGCCTCTTGACTATCTTACACCCCTTAAGTGCCATCATGGAACTCAAAACAACTAAATAAATTAAGGAAAAACAATTTTTTTAGGTGATGCAAGATTTCCCTACACCACTGGATGCTCCTGCATCACAGTCACCATAAGGATATTGTGTCAAAGCCTATGAATGATAGAGTTATAAGGGGTAGACCTAGAGAAAATAATAAGATCTTTGATAAGTACATGCTAGTCCATGAATAGAATAGAAAATACATCCTACATAGTATAAACCTAAAATTACTAAGCAAGGATAGTGTTTTCAAGTGAAGTCTTCATGAAAACAATTTTCAAGTTAATATGGAAGTACATAAGAATAGTGACTTGCACAATACATGTTATGTTATGCATGGGTATTCACTTAGAGACAAGAAACAAGGAGGTGTGTACTTGTCCATGACATAAAAATGTAGAGCCAAAGACTTTTGAAGGCATAAAATAATGATTTCATTCAACTCTAAGGTCCTAGACCTAGTCAAACATTTCCTCCTATGGCTCAAAGAGACTTTTCCTTCAACATCATTTGAAACAAGTCCTATTTGTATATTAGTACAAAATTTAAGGCATTGGATGGTAGTTGAGTGGATAAAGGAGTATTTTGATCAGTTAAGACACCTATAGCAACATCATTAGCAATTTTCAAGAATCTAGGGGGATCAAGGAGAAGATATAGGAGTGGGCATGGAAGATAAGGTTTGAAAAGGTCACCATTTCTTCTTTTCAGCACCTAGAATGAACCTTTTGGAGTTTCCAAAGGAGCCAAACAAAGAAAATAAATTTCCAAGCACCCAAGTGGAGGTAAAACTACTAGGTCAAAGCATGAATATTTAATTTTATTTAGAAAATATGTCCTACATTCTCTCCTATGTGAGGGTAGAGAAAAGGGATGCCTAAGGTAGCTAGGAATTGGTTCGTTCTATTGACTTTTTGCTAAGATTGAAACTTAGTTATAAGAGAATAATATTATAAAATATTATTTTCAAGAAAATAGTATTTCTCATATTTGTACTCAATTTTGTACTTTTGCATCGATAAATAAACCATTTTACTTTCTTAGGAGCTATATATTGTGTCAAATTTTGGAAATGGTTGATGCAATCCTATGATGATGATATTTTATCCCAGATTTCTAGTCCTATTTCTCGTTAATTTTATGCAAAAACATATGCATGTTGTAGGTCATAACTTGTGTTTAACCAGCTAAGCAAAGATTTAATTGTGAGAATTTTGTCATTTAGACTTCTAAAAGACACTTTTAACTCCTAAAATTGGCTTAGATTTGAACCTTGTTATGGAATATTGATTCAAAGACATGTCAAAAATCTTGAGTTATGCATGCTAAAGTTTAGCTTATTTAACACATTGTGTACTCAACAAAAAGGAATAAAAGCATAAAACATTTGGATATTTTCTCAAACTTTTAGGTCACCCACAACCTAGGAGTGTTTTCATGGCATCGACTTTAAATAGAAAGTTAACCTATTACTTTCTCAAGGGTCTAATTTAGTTTGATAACACTTATATTCAAGGAACCATTTTTGAAGACCATTTAACACACATCACATAGAAGGGTTGATTGGTTAATTAATTGATTGACCATGGATGCCTACATATTTCATTGGTGGTTGTATATTAGTAAATAAAATAGATTCAATATAAATTTTGGTTTGGAAGTGTGTCTTACTAGGTGTACAAGTAGATATTAGGCATGCCCCAATGTTCATATAAATTTTTAAATTATGGTCACACATGCAAGCATGTAGTCAAGGTGAACATGATGAATGAAAGAATTGATCACATTGGTGAAAAAAAAATTCCTATTGTTGTTGATGATGTTTATTATGCGAGCACATAAGTCTATAGAAAAAATATTAGGATTGAGCTCTTGGATCATTGTGTTGTATCTTATGTATTTTTTGCATGCTTTTGGTAACTTCTCTTTCACTATAAATAGTTATTGTTCCCTTAGTAATTATTTCTACTCAAATAAATTAGGACATAGTAAATGAACTACATATCCATTTCTTATGCATATTATCTACTAACGTTTCTTTGTGAATTCATGTTTATATTCTAGACCTTGATCATGGGGAGGGCATAATAGATTCAAAGAGGAGGGTACTAAACTTGGTTGAAGATTTCTCGTAAAGCACATACTATGAGGAAATGATAGACATTTTTGAAAAAAAAATCCAAGACTTGATAAAAAAAAGGGTAGGGATATGCCACTATCTAATCAAATTGAACTGCATTGCACTCCACCATAAAATCATAAAATCATTAGGAGCAGAGATGTTATATTCAATGAGGTCATATATAAGGATCAACTACAGGAAAAGAAGCATGAATAGACCAAAAAGGAATATGTGGTTTTGGATGAGATTGCATAAAATAAAATGCCAGTGGTACCTAATGCTCAACAACAAAAAGTTATCCCACAAACTCCTTTAAGTGTTAAACGTTCTACACAGATAACTAGACCTCTAGAAAGATTTTCTACATCATTATATTCTATATTATTAACCGATTTTGGTGAACTTTAAGGTTATGAAGAAGCAATGTAGGTAGATAACAAAAAGCATTGGGAGCTAGGAATGAAAGAGGAAATGGATTCCTTGCTGTAGAATTAGACTTGGGACTTAGTCCAATTACATGCAGGTAAAAGAGCATTACCAAATAAATGGGTTTATAGGTTGAAGGAAGAAGATGGAGGCAAGAAAAAATATAAGGATAGACTTGTGGTAAAAGGTTTTACACAAAAAAAAGGTATAGATTTTGATGAAATATTTTCTCCACTTATAAAGATGAATTCTATTAGAACTATTCTAAGCCTTGTGGTTGTGGAAGACTTGCATCTTGAATAGCTAGATGTGAAAACAACATTTCTCCATGGGGATTTGGAAGAGGAAATATGCATGCAACAACCACAGGGATATGAGGTCAAGGATAAGGAGGAATTTGTGTGTAGGTTAAAGAAGAGTTTGTATGGCCTAAAGCGAGCACCTCAGTAATGGTATTTGAAATTTGATAGTTTTATGGTTGAACAAGGTTACAAAAGTTTCCATTCTAATTATTGTGTTTATTTTAAGAAATTGGGTAATGGTAGCTATATTATCCCGTTGCTTTATGTTGATGACATGCTTGTTGCTAGGTCTAACATGCAACATATTAATGAACTTAAGAAGAAATTAAAAAATTAATTTTCTATTAAGGATTTGGGTGCAACAAAACAAATCCTTGGTATGAGGATCACACGAGACAAGAGAAACAAAAAATTATTTTTGTCTCAAAGTGAGTATGTAGAGAAGGTATTGAAAAGGTTTAACATGTAGAATACAAAAACAGTCAGTACACCTTTGCCTAGTCATTTCAAGTTGACTAAGGAGATGTGTCCAAAGACACAAGAGGAGGAAAAAATGTCTAAGATACCATATGCATCAACAGTTGGTAGCTTGATGTATGCAATGGTATGCACAATCTACCAGATATTGCACATGCAGTGGGAGTTGTGAGCAGGTATATGAGTAATCCTAGAATGGAATATTGGAATGTGGTAAAATGGATTCTTTGATATTTGAGATGTATTACTTCAAAGAAACTATGCTTTGGAGGAACAAATTCTTCTCTAAAAAGATATGTTGACTCTAATTTGGCGGGTGATATTGATAGTAGGAGTACTACAGGATATTTTTTATTGTAGGAGGTATTGGAGTCAATTAGATTTCAAGATTACAAAAGGTTGTTGTGCTTTCAACTACTAAAGATGAGTATGTTGCTGCTATGGAAGCTAGCAAGGAGATGATTTGGTTACAAAGTTTTCTAGATGAATTGAGACAATGACAAGAAGATATCCCTTTGTACACTGATAGCTAGAGTACCATTCATCTTGCTAAGAATTCAGCTTTGCATTCAAAAACTAAGAACATACAGCTTAGATACCACTTCATCCGATCAATTTGGGATGATGGACAGTTGAAGCTAGAGAAAATTCACACAAGTGAGAATCCTATAGATATGTTCACAAAGGTAGTGACATGGGCGAAATTGATTTCCTCATCAGTTTTTGTTGGCCTTCATGAATGATAATGGTGGACATAAGAGACTAGCCAGACCTATAATCTAGTGGGAGCTGCAAGTGCAACATTGTTGTCTAGGATCAGTCTCCAAGTGGGAGATTTTTTGGTGTGGAGCCTGATTAGTCTCCAAGTGGGAGATTGTTGGAATGTGGCAATTGATCATGTAGATAATTTACACTCATAACGTATCGTGGGGTTAACACGTCAAGTTTTTCTTCTTGTTGACATGTCAAGGTTTTTTTCCTGTTGACACGTCAAGGTTTTCCCATTAACAAATCAAATGAAAAACTACCCTGTAAAACCCTAATTATAGAAGGTTCCAAAAAGCTTGTTATAAGTGGCTAGGATGTAAGTTGTAGTGTGTGTGATTCGCGATATTGTAATCTATTTTGCACTAGATAATAAAATAATTGGGTGGCTAAGTTTCTGTAGATGTAGCCCATATTAGGTGAACCCCATTACAATTTTGTGTTGATCTCTTTTGTATTATTCTTGATTGTTATTTATAAGTTATTTAATCTACATATAATTGTTATTATTTATTGCTCCGATCTGCCTGAATCCTAACACAATGCTAGTGGGTATGATTGTTGTGGTTTGTTGAAAGGTTGCGGTAGGTTGAAAGGTTGTTGTAGGTTGAAGGGTTATTGTAGGTTGAAAGGTTGTTGTAGGTTGAAAGGTTGTTGTAGGTTGAAGGGTTGTGGTAGGTTGAGTACTAGTGTATGTAGGAATGGACATTGGTATTGTAGAAGATGGAATTGGAATTCCACCTTGGCTTTGAGTAGACACCAAATCTTGTATACAAGTTGTGATGGTAGGGATAGTGTTATTGAACACATTGGTTGTAGGAGGTGAAGTCGTAGGAAATGAGGTATGTAAACTATGAGCCATAGAGGGTTGATTATCAACACTATCAAAGAGAGTTAGAAAACCCAAGATCCATGGTGAGTGAGATATTGCAGGATGACATGAGCCTCGAACTTCGTCTTACAATACTACTGCTAATAGGAAACCAAGTTGTAAAGCTCATACAAGTTTTACAAACCTAGTGTGCAAACCCTAAATGGAAAAGGGAAATGCAATGACCTTGAATCAAATGCAAATTTCAAATTCTACACAATGCAATTTACTGATTACACAATGCAATAAACTAAAAATGAAATGTTGTGAATGCAATTTTGATTTTTGACAATGCACTAAAATGAAGAAAATTAAGGTAGATGCACTAAATTTGATGAAACAACAAATCCGAAAACTGAAACAAGAAAGTAACAGCAGCAAACATAAGCCTAAAATTGAGATTTCAATTTCTAGAAAATGAAAATCAAGATCTAACAAGGACTCATTCACCAATAAGGGAAAATGGGTCCTGGTTAAGTATTTTTGGAATATTTCTGCTAATTTTTGAGTGATTTTTAATGCTTTTGAGATGCCAGAAAGTTCAACTCAAGCTTGATCAGGGACTCATTCACCAGTAAAGGTGAATGGGTCCTTAATTAGGGTTTTTTAACTATTTTTGAATGATTTTCAAGGTTTATGTAATGTATTTTAGTTCCAAGTTTGAGACAATAACTTTCGGTTTCAGATTTTCTAGAAATGCAATGTGAAAATGCAATAAAATGATGAATGCAAAGACCTAACTTGAAATGCAATGTTGTTTTGATTTTGAAATGTAAATTTATGAGATCTAAATAATATGCAAAATGAGTGATTTGCTTTTGTATTTTTCAAATTTAAGAAATGCAAAACAATGCAATTCTAAACCCTAAATGAGATGCAAATTTTATTGTCAAGCAAGAAACCCTAAATGAGATCTAATTCAATGCAAGTTAAATGCAAATGAATGCAACATCTAACCTAGGATGCAATGAAATACTTCAAAATTAGAAAATTACAATATTCAATAGGTCGGGTTTACCATTAATGATTAGGTGGAAAATAGGGTTTACCAAAATCAAAATGATAAACCACTAATTCTCACCCTAATACATGTGATTTTGCATATGATATGATGCAAATAACAATAAAAAACTAGCCCTAACTGTTATAGAAACTATGAGGGGATTTTTTAGAGGCCATAATGATGTGTAGCTTGCTGCAAGAAGCCTATTTTTAGGTCACAAAGAACTCATTCGCCTTTAGTGACGAATGGGTCCCTGTTAGGGTTTCTGAAACTAAGATCTGGGTTTTTTTCCTTGATGCTTGCACTCTCAAATCCTCGATTTTCAGCTCTCAAAAACCTGTAACAAATTATGTAGCCTTCTTTATGTGTTCTTGCACTATGAATGACAATTTTACAACTTAACAACTTTGACAATTTTGCTTCGAACTTGTTCTCCACTTGATCTTCAACCTGTAAATCTGAAAACACACATTCAAGAGAAGAAAAACTTGTAGATTGTTTGTGAATAGGGGTTTTCCTAAGTCAAACCCATTTTAGGTAATTAAACCAAATGATGAAATAATGAAATTGAAGCATGAAACATGAAATAATGAAATGTTGATACATTGGAAGTTGTCTTGGAGCATAAATCTACAAACCAACATGTAGTGTCCATGAAGAATGTAGATCTTTATCTTGAATAAGATATGAAACAATTCTTGCAAGTAGATCTTCAATGCTACATCCACAATCTTAGCTCAACAACATGCATGAATGCACTATGCCTTTGACATGATGAAATGATCTTGAATTGCTGCAATAATTTTTTTTTAATCTGCCTTTGAATGCCTTTGAAATGCTCTTGTGAACTCTATAATGTTGTTGTGAGTGTACTCTTGATTGCTCATGAAGATCTAGGATTGCTTAGGATGAAACTATGCGAATTAACCCCATATTTATACTAAATATGGAGATTAACCCTGAAATTCAAATAGTCCAAGTTGACACTAGATCTAGGATTAAAAAATCATTAGAATCCTACCAAAATTAAATTCAAAAGGGGTGTCCTATGTGAGGAGGACCCATTCACCACTAAAGGCGAATGGGTCCTAGCACAATTTTCTAGGACCTTGCTTCGGGGGGTTAAAAGAACATCAAAAACCCACCTCAAAAATGCATAGAAAGGGGGGTCCTATGTGGAGAGGACCCATTCTCCACTAAAGGCGAATGGGTCCTAGCACCATTTTCTAGGACCTTGATTTTTCCAAATTAAATGTTATGCAATTTGATTATTGGGTGTCACGATAAATCCTTTGGAAGGTGTCATTAATAAGGATTTTTGAATTAAAGGGGCTAATTAAGCTCAATTAACCACAATTAATTAATGAAACCCTAGTAGATAAGTGTGAAAGTGTACTACAACACTTCACAACACCTTAAATAAGGTACAATTTAAGTACATTGCATTAAAAAGGACCCTAGATTAATGTGAATGTGTACAAACATTACAAAATTGAATCAAGGAATTATTAGGTTAATTCAATATCAATTATTCTCAAATTAAGTAAGGAAAAGGGATACATTTTCTGTTACTACAACATTATACAAAGTTAATGTAATATGCATGTAAATTTTTGAATTTTTCAGATTTAAACAATACAAAAATACAAATTTAAACCCCTATATGCAATGCAAACTAATGCAAGATTTAAAGAACCATAAATGTAATGCAACTAATGAAAACCTAATACAATCTATTGCAAAACTTAGATCTAGAGTTAAAAGGACTTTAATTTTCATAATGTTGTTGTACAAGGTCAAGTTCACCAAAATGAAACATAGAAAAATAGGGTAGGGGGAGATTTCCCCCAAAAATGGAAAAGTGAATCCAAAGAGGGAAAAGGGGTCCTATTCTTCTATTTTCATTAGGAAATGAGATCCACACAATGAAATGACTATCAACCTCAAGGTGAATCAAGTCAAAGTGTGAATCTTGCAATTTCCCTTTTATGCTAGGATGGGGGTCTAAGCTAAATAGCACTTTGGGGAGAAATACTAAACATAGCAAATAAACTCCAAATTACAAAGCTATAAAGTGCATTTAGAAGCTTAAACATAATATTGATGGAACCTACAAACTTTAGGGAGAGTTTTGAAGAGATAAATGTTACATACCTCTCACAAAAAGTGCTTTTTCAAGGCTCATTGAGGACTCATTCACCCAATGGCGAATGGGTCCTAGTTAGGGCCCCTGGAAATCTATTTCTGGGTTTTGTTCTCTTGTGTCTGCACTCCCATATTCCTGAATCTCATGGTTAGAAAGTACAAAATGAATTATGTAGACCAATTTTAGTGAAATTGCAAGAATAGTGACAACTTTGACAACTTTGCAATTTTCATCAATTTTGCTCTTTAAAGGATCTTGAACCTAAAATCTACAATCACACATCAAAGAGAGAAAAAATGTAGTTTTGTTAGGGAAAGGGGGTTTGCCTTGGTCAAACCCCATTTTGGTAATTAAACCTTGAAATGAAATGAAACATGAAAGAAGGAATGATGAATGAACAACAATATCTAACAACTCACCAAACCTTATTTGAACCTTGGATAACAAATCTGCAAACTAGCATGAAGTGGCCTCAATGAATGTAGATTTTGATCATGAAACTTAATTAGAGATAATGCCTTTGAATATGCTTGTATTGATCTTGAACATAACATCACCAATTTAGCTCAAACAACATGCATGATGTAATACATCTTTGATATGACAATGGAATCTTGATTGCTGCAATAATCTTCTATAAATCTGCCCTTGAATGTCCTTAGAAATGCTCTTAAATGCTCTTTTGATCATCAGTTTGCTATTAGGACTTGCTTATAAAGTTGCTAGGTGAAACTACGTGAAATAACCTTGTATTTATATGTATCAGATTAATTCCTGAAATTCAAATATCACAAGACAACATTGAATTATAGATTTGAAATCATTAAAATACCACCAAAAACGTATTTTAAAGAGGGGTCCTAGGTCTAAGTGAGGACCCATTCACCATAGGGTGAATAGGTCTTAGGACACACATCAAGCAATGTTAAACCTTATGCAAAAATAGGGTCATATGGCGAATGGGTCCTAGGTCACTTACCCAGGACACACATCTTCCAAGGTTGTGTTGTGAAATGGAATTTATGAATGTCGAGTTTTATCCCTCAGAAATTGTATTTAATTAGACTTTGGATTTGAATTAAAGGGGCCAATTAAGGAAAATTAACCTCAATCAATTAATGAAGCCCTAGATTAATGTGAAAGTGTAAAGGTACATCATACAACATAAAAACAAGGCACAATTAAGTCCATTTAATTAAAAATGGCTCTAAACTTAATGTGAATATGAAAAACATATTACAACACTAGATTAAGGCAAGATTAGGTTCATTTTGATACTAATTATTCCCAAATTAAGTGTGAAAAAGGGATACTTTTTCCTACACTACACTTTCTTAGGAGCTATATATTGTGTCAAATTTTGGAAATGGTTGATACAATCCTATGATGATGATATTTTATCCTAGATTTCTTGTCCTATTTCTTGTTACCTTTATGCAAAAATATATGCATGTTGTAGGTCATAACTTGTGTTTATCCAATTAAGCAAAGATTTAGTTGTGAGAATTTTGTCATTTAGATTTGTCAAAGACATTTTTTACTCGGACTATATATTGGTTTAGATTTGAACCTTGTTATGAAATATTGATGCAAAGACATGTCAAAATATTGAGTCATGTATGCTATAGTTTAGCTTATTTAACACATTGTGTACTCAACATAAAAGAATAAAAGCATAAAACATTGGTGTTTCACCTCTCCTTTTAGTTTTATTTTTAGTTTAAAACCTACTTTCTGCCTTTTTTTTGCAACTGCAATAGAGTTAGTTTTTAGGTGTTGCACTAGGGGAACTAGCCTTGTTTGAATATTATCTCTAACTTTTAGGTCACCCACAACCTAGGAGCGTTTTCATGGTATCATCTTTAAAGAGAAAGTTAACCTATTACTTTCTCAAGTGTGTAATTTAGTTTGATAACACTTAGATTCAAGGAACCATTTTTGAAGACCATTTAACACACATCACATAGAAGGGTTGATTAATTAATTAATTGATTGACCATGGATGCCTACATATTTTATTGGTGGTTGTATATTAGTAAATGAAATAGATTCTATATAAAATTTGGTTTGGAAGTGTGTCTTACTAGGTGTACAAGTTTATATTAGGCATGCCCCAATGTTCATATAAATTTTTAAATTATGGTTAGACATGCAAACATGTAGTTAAGGTGAACATGATGAATGAAAGAACTGATCACTTTGGTGAAAACAACATTCCTATTGTTGTTGATGATGTTTCCTATGTGAGCACACAAGTCTATGAAAAAAATGTTAGGATGGAGCTCTTAGATCATCATGTGGTATCTTATGTATTTTTTACATACTTCTGGTAACTTCTCTTTCAATATAAATAGTTATTGTTCCCTAAGTAATTATTTCTACTCAAATAAATTAGGACATAGTAAATGAACTACATATCCACTTCTTATGCATATTGTCTACTAACGTTTCTTTGTCAATTCATGTTTATATTCTAGACCTTGATCATGGGGATGGCATAATAGATTCAAAGAGGAGGTTACTAAACTTGCTTGAAGATTTCTTGTAAAGCACATACTATGAGGGAATGATAGATATTTTTGGAAAAAAAATGTTAAAAGAATTGATAAAAAAGGGTAGAGGTATGTGACTATCTAATCAAATTGAATTGCATTGCACTCCACCATTCAACAATTCAAGCAGATTGTGGATGGCCACAACACTACATTCCTTAAGAAATTTTTTATCAATTAATGAATATTTCCAACTATTTTCTCAGATTCAACTATGTTGTACGAAGAATAATAAGTATAATGAACATGATGATTAAGATAGAGTGACAATATTGTTGCACGGATGGTTGTTGTTGCACCAAAAGATCGGCCTATTAATATCTGATATAACCACCAGAATTAATGAATCCACGAGAAACAGTTAAGCCATATCATGAACCCAAATACTGTGTTGTACAACACAAAACAAATATAAGATAAAAATAAGAGTGAGCCTACTTTAGATGCAAACTAAGAGGATGAGTCAACTACACATTAAATTGAGTTTCTTGGAAGTTAAATGACTAGTATTAAGATTCAAGACAATCTTAGCCTTGACGACACAAAATTAATGGATACCCATTTGGAAATAACTTCTTCTGCCCCTTTTGAGAACGCTACCACTTTTGATTAGAGAATGGGTTCCTGAGAATTACAAGGGCAGCGACAACAAACAAATATAGTATTGAAGAAACCAAAACAAAAAATAACGTCGTCTCCTTGAGGACAATTTCTGAAAAATAAACTCTACAAAAGTCAGAGACAAAAACATGAAGTTGGCATAATTTATGCACCTCCTAAAAATGCATAAAGCTGTAGGTAATAAAACTCACCTGGACTGTGATAACTGTGAGCTCACAGTTAAGACTTCTGTCCTTTTCATGAAAGGTGTGAAGTTGGTGGACGTTAACAGACCATACAGATAATGATGAAGACAAAGTGATGGAGGAGATTAGATTTTAAGGTAGGAAAAAAAACAGGTTCAAATTTATCACAAGCACTAAATTAGAAAGCGGTTTTTAAAAGGGCAACAATCCTTTTACAATTAAATAAATACCATAACCAGACCTGATGTTGATTGTGCAACTAATTAATGTTAAAAGAAGAGCCACCTCAAATGACTTCAGGTATGATGGTTATGACATTCTTTTTAAAATGAAATATTTAAAAAATCATAAAAATTAATGGATATGGTGACCCATTTTTTTGTTTGTTTGTTATAATTAATTTAAGGCATTTGAATTTATTAAAAATTTATATAACAAAAAAATCTCAATTTAACTCTATTATCATTTTACTTATTGTATGCATGCATTTGAGAATGAAATTTAATAATACTTAAAACAAATATAAAATATTAAATTTCTCAAACCGTATGCAAACCTCATGATAGAACATTGATGGACTAACTCTATGATGATTTATGTGTTGCTAGTTATAATAGCATTTACTTGATTAACTAGATTGTGAAAGATGAAGCTATAATCTCAATTTATAGATTTTATGGATAAGATGGGGATGAGATGGAGTGGACAAGGATGGGATGACTATCACTAGTCAATTGAATAATATTGATAGGTGGATTTAAGGAAAATTGGTGTTCTTTCAAAATGGATGAAGTTGAAATTAATAAAGGGATGAATATGTGTAGACTAGATTGGAATGATAAAATTAGTAGATGAAGTTATTTTATTATGACTTATGATATTAGAACTAAGATTGAAGGAGTATGAGATATTTTCAGAGTACATTCAACATTGGTAGATGTTGTGAATCTAAAAAGATGTTCTACTATATTTGAGGAACAATTTTGGTTTTGCATAGATGTTATGCATCATTATATAATAGACTATAATGATAATGCATTGTATGCATAGAGGATTGAATTGAAACAATAAATCAAAAGATAAAATAAAAATACATCAATAAAGATGAACACACAAATACATTAAAAGAATCAAAAGCACAAAGAGAAATAGTACAGATAAAAGAAAATACAAGAAACATGCCATAGTGATCATACCGTCAAGATGCAACATAGTATAAAGAACTATGGTGTCCTTTGGGAAGTATATCATGAGCTAAATAAAACATGATTTAAAAAATTAACAAAAATAAAAATAATAAGACACACTCACAAAAATAAGCATGCATAAATATTAAAACACAAGAAAAAAAGAATTCCTTGATCAAGCTGAAAGCCAACAATTTATTGATTTGATTATGATGATGACAATGGGAATGGTATATCCTAATGATGATTATTGATTTCTCTACCAAGGTTTAGATTTTAGCAAGATCAAGGATGAAGGTTATTGATGGCTTTAGATATGAGCTATGTTGCGTGGATAAATTTAGTAAAATTGTATGGAGTGCAAACAATTAGGAGCTTTACCTTGATGGATTAGGTGCATAGATAGGATTTGGAGGTAATTATCCCACGTGGATTTGATACTAGGTAGGGGATCCCAATCTTTAAGGTTTGATATTGAATGTAGGATTGTGGAGTTTGTTTCTAGCTCAAATGTATCTAAATGGTATGCTTAGGATTGTGAGATGTTTAGAATAATTAAGGGGAGAAAATATACTAGCACCAAAGGTGAAGGTATTGATAGATAGAAGGATGTTCAATCATTGATGACAATAATGGATGGATGAGGGATGTAGGATGTAGGAATGGTTTTCACTATTGGACATGTCTTTTCTCTTTACATTTCATTTTGAATTTATTTTTGGTTGTTAGACATGATGCTTGTGAAAATTACCCCAAGTCAGATATCCTGAAATAGTTTTCACTAAAGGAACTTCTTTTTACTATTTTTTTATTTGATTTTTTTGGTATTTATGAAAGTAGAGTGTCTATTTTTTCTATTATTTGATAATATTCCATTGTACATGGATACTTTGAGTGGATCACACTGATAGTGTTATGTTTGATAGATGTCATTTGTGAGCTTTGAAAATCAATATGTTGGCTTGGCTTAGGGTACTACAAAGTAAAATGGAGTGGAATGTGGATTATGCAAAATTGTGGATGAAAGGACTATAATAATAAAGATATGTGGGATAATAGGGGTGGATGAAAGGATAAGTATAATAAGTCATGCACATACTTCTTGGGATTAGTAGGAGGTGGAACCAACAAGTTCACACAACATGTTGTGTTTGGAGATGGATTCTTTCATTGGATGCAAAGGTAGATTTTTTGTTTTGGTTTTTTGGGTTTTTGGCTTAGGATGTTGCTTATTTTTATGCTCATTGATAGGAGAATTTTGAATTTTGGAGTGGGTATGCATATTTCTTGATTTTGCAACCCAAATGAGTTTTATGGTTTGGCTTGGTGGTTATTTAATTGAATATTTAAATTGCTAAATTTTAGGATCCAAGTGGACTGCCAGTTTTTGTGCTATAGGGATTGCAGACCAATGGCTCTTGGATTTAGATTCATAGATTTCCTCTTTGAGTTTCTTGGATTTTCAAGATTGGATTTTGGAATCAATATGACCTTTGGGGTTTGGAATTTTTCACTATTAGGATGTGGATATTTTAGTTTTAGAATTGTGGGCTAACGTATATATGAATTTTTATCCATATAGAGATTTTTAGGTCTTTTTCCCTTGAAATTCTTAGGATTGAGATCATTTGGGTGTAGGCATTTTAGGAATTTAGAGATATGATCTATGATCCCTGATGGAGATATGATCTTGATATCTTATAATAGTGGTGATAGATTCATCATTATAGAATAGGTCGCATGGTGTATGATTTTTTGATCTAAGGTAATAGATGGTTAAGGTTAATGATGGGGTCAATTAAAGGGTTGATGATGGAAGTAATAGGGTTAGTGAAAGAATGGGTGGTATCAAGTTCCTTGGAAGAATGATAATGGGGACCCATTTTTATGGCAGGTGAAGTAAACCTAGTGCTAATAACATTAGCATCCTTATTCTACTCATCAAGAGAATTGCATCTAATACCTTTGAATCCATGTTTTGAATAAACACCAATAGGCTCTTAGATTCCTAGACTTGTGAAGGCCTAATCCTTTTCCATGATAGTTCATGATTCTACACGTTCCATTTGAAGACATGATGCAAACTCATCATTATGTAACTTAGGGATATTTTTGTCTTCAAATTTATTTCTTTTTAGGGATCCAAATGGAACTAAGGTATTTAGCCTAATGGTAGTATGATAGTTCTTGGATGGGGTTGATGGGGGTTTGAGATTGTTTTTTTTTTGGATTAGGATTAATGGGGTTTATGGATGTTCTTTGACATTGATTTTCTTGTGGATAATTTTAACCATGTGATGGACCATGAGGATCTCAATGTTCCCTTTTTGATATGGGTGCATTTTATTTGAGCTTCACGTGACCTCAATAATTAGGGTGTTTATATATTTTTTGAGGGTTATGGGTCTTCAATTTAATGGATATCATGAAAGAGATGAATTTCCTTTGTGTAAAGATTGATTTACGAGAATGGAAAAGCTAGGGGATCTTGGAAGATAGTAGCATGTTCGCTCTTGTGAGGGGTTTGACATAAATTCCTAGATTCATGTTTTTTATTCCTTGCTAGTAGCCCTTGGATAACATCCTTCATAACTATGTTGGGTTGATTGAGGTGTTTAATTTGATTCAGTTGGTTTGATCAATTTCATGAAATTTATTAGATTATTACTTAAGATTAGAAGGTATAAATTTGATGGATGGTTTAGATGGAAGGGGATAGGGTTGTTGTTTGTTAAATTAATATGCGGAGTTGTTCTTGAATACATATTGTTTTTGGCATTAATTTATGCATGGGTCTCCTTGTATACTAGAATGATTTCCTCTTGATGGGTATCAAAATATAGGCTATTTGGGATAAGGGGATTATTTTTCAAGGAATTATTACTTATGGATATTGATAGATTAGGATTAGTATGGATGGGTAGAGGATTTAAAGGATTGGTATCTTTATATGATGATAGAGGGATTAATGAGTGAGAGATTATTGGTTTAGATGAATTGTTTAATGGCTTAAGATTTGAAAGGCTTGATTTGGAGCTTGATGAATGAAGAATTATAAGTTTAGTTTAAGGATTTAATGGTTTATGATTTAAATTTTTTGATAGGGTGATTGAAAGATTAAGAATTATAGGTTTAGGTGGAGGATTTAATGGTTTAGGATTTCAATTTTTTCCTATACCTAGATGTTCAATGGTATATTTTGGTAGAAGCCTTGATCCATTCCTATAAGGTAAATAGACATTGCTTCTTTTCTCTCCTTAATTAATATGGATAGATTTCTCAAGATAATACTATCAATGGGTTCATAAATATATTTATCTTAACTACTAAGACTATCTCCATTATCATCATGTTTAAAGGAGAAGAAAAGGTCCATGATGGTTATTTTTTCTAGAATTTGGTATTGGACCAGGTTTTTAACTCACGCAAATAATAAAAGACATAAGGCTCAAAATGGATAAGTTTCCCCTTTAATACTTAAAGCAAAAAGGTTTGACTCTAAACACTAACATACACACAAATCACATAAAAAATCTTAAAATTAATTACGTAGGTGTGCTAATCCTTGTGGAATCATTAATATATTGTATACCAAGATTATGGATAGCTAAGGAATGAAAAGTCATGGACCACATATATGTACATTACCTTGGAGGTCAAAGCCTTGCCCAAAGTTAGCTCCATCTCTACCATAGAAAAGTATGGTGTGAGTAGCTTCTCAAGCCTAGCTAATGTCTAATACAACACATCGAAATATGGTTGATTGTTTTAATAAAGGATTTATAGGATTAACTAGGAAAATCCTTGATATACCACAAGGGTATGTGAGGCTTAATCTATGAAAATAAAAGTGAAATATTCTAAATCAACATAAAAGTGAAGTTAATTAATATTCTTGTCACATTAAAAGTGGAAAAATCAAAATGTTCCTATTAAAACACATTACACATTGATAAAAGGATTTAAAATTGTAATTGTGATTTGTAAGAAAATATACTCCAACTATATAGTTATACCTTATAAATTTTGTTTCTAATTAGAAAATTTAAATCTAGAATGGTGATTTTTAAATTTTTTTTATTGAAACATGCAAGAAATAAAATATACAAGAAGAGGGAAGTCAAGAGATTGCCAATAAGGAAGTTTCAACTATAACAATATTAGTTATTAGAACAAGATGTTGGAGACATGAGCTTGATGGTGCGGTCATTGGGAGATTGTTGGTAATGTGAGCATGATGAAGTTTGGATGTGTATGGTGTTGTAATTGATTCAACCCATTGTAGAAATGTAGAAGTGTTGGTCTATAGAAGACCAAATGGTGTGGATAATTGGTTGTCTCAGAGTGTAATTTCCCAATAACTGATAAACTAAAATAGTCAAGTTTTGGTAGATCTAGAAGGTGTAGATGGTTGTGTACCTATCACCAAAAGTCAGATATGAGTGTTGTAGCAGGATTGGGTCACCCTTGGGTGACTAGGTCTTTGTTAGGGTGTCTTCCTCAATTTTTGAGCTCCTCCAGTGTTGGACCTAAGCTTTTGTTTTCCACTTTTCCCACTATTGAAATGTCATTAGTAAATTGTGTAATTGATTTTCTGTGTCTTGACAAGGTTGATGACAACAAATACAACAATACAAAATTGATCTCTAAATTCTCTTTAACCTTCTTTAGACCTATAAACTGCACATTCACAAAGACAAAATATTTTGTTCCATATAGGGCTTGCCTCAGTCAAACCTCAAGGAAGTGTTCCCACTTTCATAATGGCAATGTAAATGACAAAAACCTTAATGAAAATGAAGGAAATGATGAATGAACAAAATTTTTCAACTCACCACCCTTCAATGGCTTCCTTGAAGGGTTGAAGTCATGCACATTACTTCAAGGATTTGGATCTTGTTTGATAGATTTTCTTAAAGACCTACAACAATGTTAGCCTTCACAACACATGAACTTGAACATACATAGAATTTCACATGATGTTGGATCTTTAATTGCTACAATAAATTAAGATAATGCTACTCTTCAATTGCTCTTGAATGCTCTTGATATTCACCTCTAGCTTGTTAATAAGTGTTAGATTTCTAATAATGTAATAACTAGGTATTTATAGGAATTTATGCTAATTTCCTAAAAATTAGATTCCAAAAGCCAACACTTGAAATTTGAATTTTGGATGTTAAAATTTTGCCAACAACATATTAAAATTTGGGTCTTGACTAAGATGGGGGACTTAGTCACCCATGAGTGGCTGGTCTTGGCTCAAATTTCTAAGACACTCAAATTCAGGGACAATTTAATGATTGAATGTATTTGTTTAATGTTTGTCCTTCTTTGGAAAATAGTAAAAATTAGGCTTTGGAACACACAATTTAGAAAATTAGAAGCTTAATTATGTCTAATAATTTAGGGGTCCAAAACATAATGTGAAATTGTTAAGGTATACAATTTTCTCCAATGCATTTAGCCCCCACTTTAGTGAGAGTATGAACTTATGCTCAAACTCACACTAAAGTAGAGAAATATGTCAAGAGGGGTTTGATTGTACAAAATGTTGAAGAGAGAGGATGAATAAGGATAAAGGGGGTTGTGCAAGCCCCCAGGATCAAGGTCCCATGGAAAACCAACATAAGCACAAAGAAACACACACACATGTATGATATGCAGTAAGAAAACATACACAAACATACATGCCGAAAAACACGAAGTGTACACAATGAAAACAAATTGCAACATATGGATAATGATGGAATGAAAATAAACATGATGTAAACACAACACATACATGAAGAAGATACATGAAAACACATAACAAAAATACACAACAAAACATAAGATTAGTACTAAAAGGATTCGAGTTGGTAAGGGAAAGATACCTCAGTCTTAAATTGTCTCAAATACAAAATGTATTCCATCAAATAAAGGAATGCTCTCATGGGGACTGAAGTCATACACATCAATCATGGGACACATGGCTCCACTAGCAAGAAATTTTTATTATGCTAGGTAGCCAATTTAAAAGGAATTGATGACTCACACTATAAAAAAGTCTGATATTTGCTAGGTGAATCATAAAATAGGAGACACATGGGCTAGTGAAGTCTAATATTCATTAGGTGAGCCCCCAAGACAAGGTATAATGAGAGACACACACTAGGTCTACAAGGTGTGCACATCTCAAGGTGGAAAAAATGGGAAACACACACTAGGTCTATAAGATGTTCCCATAACAAGGTGGTAAAATTGGGAAACACACACTAGGTCTACATGGTGTGCCCATAAAAACCATACCAAGAGTTATACTCCCTGATAATCTTGATAAGGTACCACAAGATGCTATGTCAATGGTACACTAAGTTCAACCCTCATGAACAAAGTGAAGAAAAAATAGCAAGGTTTAATGTCACAGGGGACAAATATTCTAAGGTTTAACATCACGGGGGACAAATATGCCAAGGTTTAACATCGCGAGGGACAAATATGCTAAGGTTTAACATTACAAGGGATAAATTTGTTAAGTTTTAACATCACAAGGATGAATATGCCAATATTTAAATCCTTAAGGGATTTTTTAATAACATCACATCAAAAGGTAACAATCAAAGGGGTTTTTCTTAATACTAAAAAGTCACACCTTATGGAATATCATATAGGATATCACCACTAAGAGAGAATTGGCCAAGGAATAAAAGATTCACATCTTAGGGGACACTAAACATAACATTACCACCAAGAGGAATTCCATATGCCAAGAGAGGTCATACTCTTATGAGACATCTAGTCCAATATCACCACAAAGGAGACACATCACATGGATTAAGAAGACCACACTTTGGTTGTCAAGGTCATACTTCCTAGGAGATGTATACTATTATCACTAAGAAGGGACCATTTCTTATGAAAGCAATGAATGAGGGACTGTATGTCCCCCTTAAAATGTTAGTATACTTGCTACACTAATGTTTTAAGGAGAGAAAGAGGGATCCCAAGAAGGAATACACCTAGGACAAGGCTATCTAACTTCTTGTGCCCCAAGTGTAAGGACAAAGGTGAGCCAAATGTATTATGATATGCTACCTAATCCCTTGCAAGAATGATGATTTGCATAACATCTAATTGATGTAATAGCGAGAAGAGTTTGATACTACGACTATCCCATGGCAAGGAGTAAAATAAACAAATATTAATCTATGACATGTTCATATTGATTTGCATAAGGATTAATTTCACTTAACACCTTTAAAGCATGACATTCATCAGTAAGATGCCTAAGTTTTCTATGGTATGCACAATAGGACATGTTTTTACTCTTTCCTTTCTTATCAGTCATAGATAGGTGGTAATGTGATTAAACCCCAATCTACCAACTAAGCTAATACACTTTTATTATAGTATGAAGAAATAGTAGCTTCTTAAGTTTATAAGGCACTGTGTTTCTTATTTGATTGACCAACTATTCGACATGGAGGTGGAGGATCTTAAAAACCTAATCCCTTAGTTTCCTCTGATGGTGCTTGTTCCAAAAGGGAATGGACTTCATGATGTCACATTCTTTCTTTTTCAAGATCCTAATGCCTTGTCCATAAGTTTGTTCTAGATCAATGGGTGTGTTTGTAACCTTATGCTCATATGATGGAGGATTTATAGAAGTAATTCCCTTTTTATTGTTCTAAATAGATTTCTCTATGCATGTTGTTTGAGGTATACCTTGTGGTTCAGTTTTTAGATGTAGCAAATTAAACACTTCAAGTAGTGGCATGGTAGGATGTTGTTGGTATGGAGTGGTAAGCTATTGCATTGAGGGATAAAAGGTTGCATTATTTTTAAGGTTATGCAAGGATCGTTGTATGAACTCATGAATGCTTCCTTCATATTGGCCTATGACATCAAGAAGACTTGTAATAGGAGAAGGGGTATCATGAATGTCATTATTAGAAGCATTGTCATCACCAAACACACAACTTGAAACATCAACCAGGGATTTCAAGGACATCCAAATTTTACCAAAACACATATCCATGATGAAACTTTTTCAATAAGGATCATATTGTTAAATAGTGGGTGAAGGGAACCCAAATAGCAACCCAAGACAGAGTTTCCTGAGAATATTTTATCACAAAAAGTTGACTGATACCTTGATAATAGGATAGGGTTTCCCAAGGGTGTCAGATTCTTGGTCAAGGGTTTTGAAAGTTTAAAATTTGACTAAATATTACTCTGTTTAAGGATTCTTATTCTACTTGCAGATAATTGAAACAATAAATAAATTTCCAGAATTTGCTTAATGTTTCCCAATTTGATGCAAGATGCAAGTATGCAATGATGTTGAAATTTTTTGAACAAATGTGAATGCAATTTTTAGATCTAAGATATAATAATTTATTGATTGCAATATGCAGAGACTAGAAAGTAATGATTTTGAATGCAAATTTTGATTTTAAACAATGCAATTTCTCTCACTAATTGAACTACATTCAAAATGCTTTGAAAACATATAGTTATTGATTCTGAAATAGAGATATGCAAGTACAGTGAAACTTAGCAAACATAGACATAAAAGAGTGAAAAATATTGTTTAAGCACTTGTACAAGTACAAGGTTGCCCAAGGGAAATTGTGTCTTTGTTCAAGGTTCTAAAAATTCAAAATTTGAATGTTGACATTGATGCTTAAGGTTATTGTTCCTATCTGCAAACAAGTTTGACAATGACTATTTTTCCAAAAAAAATCAATACAAAATAACTGCAAATGTATGACAACTTTGGAACAAAATGACACTTTTTTAATACAATTTTGAAAATACAATCCAATCTGAATGACTGAAACACACTGTAATGCAAGCTATGATACAATGTGTATGTAATATTTTTGGATTTTTACAATTTTTTATGATGCAATATACAACCCTAAATGAGAAACACAATGATGTAAAAAATAGACTTAGGGTTTGAAAGACTAACAAATCAGAAAGTCTATGATGTAAAATGTCAGGTTCACCAAAATGAAACATAGAAATGTGGTGACCTTAAATTTAATATCTAAAACTTACTTGGTCAATTAGGTATTTCCATAATTTCATTAGGATGCAAATCAACAAGGTGCATAGATTGACTTACAACCTCCTAGGTGAGTCAATTAGACCTAGATCTACATATTTTTTAGGATGGGATTTAAATGGAAATGATTTGAAATGATTAACCTAATTAAGCTAAATGACCTAATATGATAAATATAATTTCTTGATAACTAATAAACTGAAACAATCAAGTTTTGACAGATCTAGAAGGTGTAGATGACTATGTACCTACCACCAAAAGTTGAATTTGAGTATTGTAGTAGGACTTGGTTGCCCCTGAGAAATTGGGTCTTTATTAGGGTGTCTTCCTCAATTTACATGGTCCTTTGGTGTTGGATTTGATCTTATTTTTTCCACTTGTCCCATTGTCAGAATGTCAAATGCAGTAAATTCTATAATTGAGTTTCTATGTCTTGACAAGGTTGATGACAATAAATGAAAAAATACAAAATGGATCTTTAAATTCTCTTTAATCTTCTTTAGACCTATAACCTACACATTCACAAAGAGAGAAGATGTGTCATATAGGGGCTTGCCTTAGTCAAACCCTGTGTAAGTGTTCCCACTTCCACAATGGCAATGTCAACAATAAAAACCTTAATCAAAAGGAAGGAAATGATGAATGAAAAAAATGTTGCAACTCACCACCCTTCAATGGCTTCCTCAAAGGACTGAATTCATGCACATCACTTCACGTATTTGGATCTTGCTTTGTAGATAATTTTCTTGAATGCTTGAACACCTACAACAACGTTAGCCTTCACAACACATGAACATGAACATACATAGAATTTGAGATGATGTTGGATCTTGAATTGCTGCAATAATGTTTGATAATGTTGCTCTTGACTTTCTCTTGACTTGCTCTTGAATGCTATTGATATTCACCTCTAGCTTGTTCATAAGTGTTAGATTTCAAATGATGTAATAACTATGTATTTATAGGCATTTATGCTAATTTTCAAAAAATTAGATTCCAAAAGTCAACGCTGAAAAATTTGGTGAGGGGATGGAAAAAAATATTGTGAAGATTGAAAAACTTGGAAAAATTTAGGTGATCTGTAAGGATAGAACGGTGCAGACTGGTCGCTGCCTGGAGTCTGGGTCATGGGTTTTTCGGTTCCGTGGTGGGTGAGGCTCGACCCTCCCCCATGAAGGTAATATCCTCCACGCCCTTCCATGGTTGCCCTCATTCTTTGTTTTCCTAGGAGTGTTATATTTTTTTCTTCCTAGTTTTCTAGTTGGATTGCTTGTTTTTCATTCTTCTTTGCTGCCTGGCCTAAAGGGCTGGTGTTTTAGTGTGAACTGCTATGGAGGGGGGAATCAACCCCCTCCATACCCACTTGGGTTGCCTCGAAGGATGGGGAAACAGTTAATACCATAAAACGCCCCAAATCATTCCATGAGGCTGTTGTGTCTGATCAACCAGTTTGTCTGGAAAGTGCGAAGTTTGTTTTTGAGCCTTCTGAAGGAGGTGAAACTGTTGATGAAAATGGAGGTCCGCAAGAAACGGTTCCTCCTGATACCACTGTGATTGTTTTGAACCTTGATATGCTTGACACAATCCACAAAGAGCGGGGTAGACTCTCGGAGGTTGCAGTTTTTATGGCAGCCATTGACTTGGATAATCTCCCCGCTAGAAAATACTTGGATAACTGGTTTAATTCTGTGTGGTTTAAAAAATTAAATGATAAAATCTCATTCTGCCATATGATTCAAAAAGGGTTATTCTTAATTTATTTTAAAAACCATGAGATGCAATTGAAAATATTAAAGAAAGCTTACTGGAGCATTGGAAAGTCAATGTTTAGGGTTTTGTCCTAGAAGTTGGGGGCTAACTGTGATGAAATCCTTGCCTTGTCTAGCCCTAGGTGGTTGTTGGTTAAAAATATTCCCCAAGATTTGTGGTCCTTTGTTCCAAAAATTGTCGAACCCTTTGGGAGAGTACTCAGGGTGGATAGGCCTCGAGTTACGCTTCCTGATCTGAATGCTCGTGTCCTTGTTTCTCTGAGCCCAAGTGTCGAGCTTCCTAGTAATATTGGTATTAAACTTGAGGGTAATCTTCACTTGTGCCCGGTGGAGGTGCTTGGTGGTATTGGGGCCTGCTACCTCTGCAAGAAAGAGGGTCAGCTGAGAAAAAATTGCCCCTTGATTCATAGTAATGGTAGCCGCCTTCCTGCTCAACCGCTTGGAGATTCAACTATTGCTTCTCCGTCTATCAATCTTGCGGCAGCTTCTGATGTCAGTTGTGGTCTGGTCACCAAATTGGGGTTTTCTCTTGGTGCCTTTGGTTTCTCGGCCTGTCCCCTGGTGCCCCCCTCTCCATCTTTGGTTGCCCCTGCTGTTGGCTGTAGTGTCCCCAGCGTTGCTCCCCTCAGCCTGCTTGCCATTTTGAGGTCCCCTCTTGCATTCTCACTTCCCCCCTGTCAGTTGACCTTCCTTTTTCTCCGCCTTGCCAGGCTTCTTTGCCAAGCCCTGCTCCCCATTCTCCTCCTTCTGTTCTTGTTGGCGATGGAAAAAAAAATGCTCAGATGCTTGCTCTTGAAAGCATTATGAAGAATGGCAAAAAATGTAGTAATAATAAGTAGAAAAAAATAGAAGTGATCAAGATCTATGTTAATGGCATTATAGTTGATGAAGAGACTGTGGTCTCTAACTCTCATGATAATGAAATTTTGATAAAAAAAGACAACCCCTCCAAAATTGAGAGTATAGTTTCTACTTTTGAAACCATTCAATCCCTCAATTGTCCTTCAGTTTTTGGAAGCAAAGGAATAAAACCTGGAAAAAATGGTTGTGGTCAAGGTTTGGATGCCTCTAGGGATAACGAGATGACTTCCACAGAAAATTGTGGTGACCTTGGCTTTTCTCCAACTAAGAATTCTCTTGAGACCTTGACTGACATGGTCAGAAAATGGTCTGTTGATAAATCTAAAGCTTCTAAACTTGTGATCCTATAGACACTATTGGGCACCTTGTTGATGAGGAGACCCCTGGAAGGACAGTGGGCCTACCCAGTGAGGAGGCAAAAAAAGATAGCTTGAGTGTAGTATTGAGTAGAACCTCCCCGACTGGGGAAGGCTTTGAGGAAAACTTTGGGAAGGATTTGGAAAGTGTAAGGAAAACCGTTGGGGATTCTGAGCCCCACCCACCCACCCAAAGAACCCAAAAAATGAGGCAGGAAAAAAGGCAGCACCATCTCAGTCTGCAAGAATGGTGCTGGAATTATTAAAGGAAAGAGGAAGAAAACAAGCATAGTTCTAGTTGTCCCCTCTCCCAAGGATGTTGAAAATGAAGAGAACACAATTAGATATTTTGAAATGTTTAAGAATGCTAAAGAGACCCCTGCCAGTAAATATACTAATAATAGTTAGTTGCACCTCGTGGAATGTCAGGGGGCTGGAGTCCCCTAACAGAAAGTATATTGTTAGGAGATTTCTCAATTTGGAGCAAGATAAAGATTTTGTCTTTTTGCAAGAACTTAAAGCTATTGGGTTCTTGTTGGAAATCAACTTAAAGTTCATTTGGGGAGATTCTATGTTCTTGACCTCCAAACATGAAAAAGGTAAAGGAGGGGTGGCCATCTTGATGGCCAATAAATGGAAACCATTTCTTACTGATTCAGGGGTTTCCCCCTGTAACAGAGTTGTTTGGGCCACTTTTCAGAGAGGTGGTATCAGTTTTGGGGTTTGTTCAATATATGCCCCAAACAACTACCTTGGTAGGTGTGGCTTATGGAGGTGGCTATCTAAACTCCCCAAGGTTCCTTGGATTATAGGAGGTGACTTTAACATGATTGAGAATAAGGAAGATAAGAAGGGGGGAATGAGTGTGGACTGGAAAGGGAATGAAATGCATTATTGGTTTAGAATGAAAAACAAGCTTAATCTGCTTGATCCTCTTGAAGGTTTGAAGCAAGAGAGCAGTGGTGTGTGGTTTACCTGGTGTAATGCCTAGAAGGGCAACAAAATAATTTATAGTAGGCTTGATAGATTTTATGCAAACAAAGACCTTTGCAATTTTGAGCCACTCAACAGGGGTAACAAAGTGGTGGTCTATCCTTACACTCTTTATGACCATCACCCAATTAAAGCCAGGATAACCATCAACAATGGAATTAAGATTAGCCCCAAAAACAAGGATAACTTTATTCTCAATACCAGTTTATTGCTAGACAAGGATTGTATTGAAGCTGTGAGTACCTTGAGGGGTATAAACAAGTGGATGTTAAGAGGGTCTAGTCCTATAGAAAGATGGAATCAGAATGTTAAGTCCTGGAGGTGCATTTTTCAGACAATTGGTAAAAAGAAAACATTGGATAGGAGGAGGGAGGAGAATCACCTCCAGGATGAGTTGCTGGTTGCTGAGGCTAGGATCTAAGAGGATCACAAGGATGAGAAACTCTATGAAGAGCTTAACAAAGCAAAAAGCTCTTTGAGGAAATTGCAGGCTAATAAGATTCAAGGGCTTAAGGTGAGGGCTAAGCTCAATTGGTTGAGCAATGGGGATAAAGGATCAAAATTTTTCTTCATATATATTAAGGAAAAAGGCCTAAAAAAGCAAATAGACCAGATTTGTCATAATGGTGTGACGATGTCAAAATAGGAAGACATCCTGCAACAATTCACTCTGTTCTACAGGGAACTTTTTAAATCTGAAGATAATGGAGAAGAGTGCATGGGGGCGAGAAACACTCTCAAGGGTTTGATGCCAAAAAAAATCTCTAAGGAAGACTGTGCTCTGCTCTCGGCTAACATAACCAAAGAGGAGATCAAAAGAGCAATCCTTGCCATGAGCAACGATAAATCTCCTAGGTTAGATGGGCTCCCTGTTGAATTTTACAAGACCTTCATTGATTGGATTTGTGAGGATTTGCTCCAGGTCTATATGGAAGCCCCTGAAAAAGGGTCCTTGGAAACCCACATCAATCAAGGTCTTATTAAGTTATTACCAAAAGAGGGAGGAAAAACCTTGATTAAAAACTAGAGGCTAATAACCTTGTTGAATGTTTCGTACAAGGTGCTTGCAAAAGTCCTAGCCTTAAGGCTTACAAATATCCTGCCCAATTTTATAAATACCACTCAAACTAGGTTTATTAAAGGAAGGTACATCCTTGAAAACTTAATTACCAGCTGGGAGGCTTTATATTGGGCCAAAAGATCTCAGTAGAATGTGGCAATGCTTTTAATTGATTTTGAGAAGGCTTACGACAGAGTGGAGTGGTCCTTCTTGATGATGGCATTGGAAGCTTTTGGGTTTCCGCAAGGTTTTACCAAAATGATCAACACTCTCTTATGTGATGCTTCTACCATGGTTGAGGTGAATGGTTCCAAGTCTGAACCAATCCAATTGGAGAGGTCAATTAGACAGGGATGCCCCATTTCCCCGGCCTTGTTTGTTATTGCCTCATATGCTCTTCATTACCTGCTAAGGGAGAAGTGTGTTTCACCTAAAGTGAATGGGTTGAAACTTCCCGACAATGGTGAGTTCCTAAACATTCAGTTTGCTGATGAGACTTCCATTTTTGTGGAATTAGAAGAGAAAAACTTTGGAAGGTTAATGGACAAGCTTGGTCTGTTTTGTCAGGCTTCAGGAGCTAGGATTTCAAAAGCTAAGTCCATTCTATTAGGTTGGCTTGACAACCCTCTTGACTAGTTGCAAAATTTTGATCTTCAATGGGGGGGCCCCAAAAAACAAGTAAGGTACCTGGGGATCCCTTTCGCTGTCTCACCCAATTTGAAGGAAATGTGGCATTGGATTAAGGACAAGATTGATAAAAATCTAGATGGTTGGAATAGACATTATCTTTCTCTTGCTGGGAGGGTGCAGGTGTGCTAAAAGATTCTTTCCTCATACACCTTATACTTTTCTTATGTTTGGTTCTTCCACAATTATCAAGTCAATGAGGTGCAAAAGAAAATAAGAGGTTTTCTTTGGTCTAATGGCAAAGACAAAAAGAAGTTGCACACTCTCAGGTGGGAGTGGTGTTGTATGGAAAAAACTAATGGGGGCTTGGGCCTCAAAGATCTCAAAAAGCATGGTATGGCACTGGCTACGAAGTGGGTCATCAAGGCCCTTGATGGGAATGAACCGTGGAAGATTCTTATCAGGAATAACATTTCTCAAGCTATACCAAAATTGGCTAAGTCTTGGAAGGATCTTCCTTTCAGTGATCTCCTCATCACCAAGTATCCAATAGTGCCTGCTGGATCATTAGTTTTCAGAAGTATTTGGAAGGCCTGGGAATCCATAAGGGGCAGTTTCACTAGCCCTCTCCTAACTGATCCTAACAACAACCTAATCCATCTAGGTAGATCCATCTGGTGGAATCTTGAAAACAATGGAAAGCCTTTAGCATTATTGCAAGGCTGCTCAGCTAAAAATTGGAATCAGATTGGTATTAAAACATTTAGTGATATCTTTAGGGATGGAACTCTGGTTAGTTGGGATCAGTTGAGGGAGGTTTATGAGCTGCCTCCCTCTAACTTTAGGACTTACTCTGTACTAAGGGAGGCCTGTAAAAGGTGGAACCCAAGTCTCCAAGTAGGTAGTTGGGAGGATGATCTGCTTAAAATTTTATGGAAGCGTACCCTACCCTTGCAAGATGTCAAAACTAAGGACATTTATAAAGAATTAATTAACTCATGCACTCCTGTTGACTATCTCAACAGGGCCTAGAAGGCTAACCTTGAAAGCAAGGACTGGCAAAAAGTTTTAAAGTATCTGTGGCATACTGGGATAAATGCTAAAAAGACTTGTTTTAGATGGCTTGTTTTGCTTCAAAAAGTTCCCTTCAAGTTGAAAGTTTGTGATGTTGTTATTTGTGATATTTGCAGGGTTCCTGAGTCTGTGTCTCATATTTTTTTTGATTGCTTATATGCTAAGGAGATTTGGAATTTGCTCTGGAATGGTCAAAATACTTGGTATTCAAGTAGGAATTTCACCTCCAGAAAGAAATTTTGATGAGTTTTGATAGTAAATTAAGCAAAGAGTTGTATCTCTTCTGGTTTTTTCTTACTACTGAAATTTTGTGGGTGTTATGGAAATCAAGGAATGAGGACAAATACAGTGGGGTACGGAGGTTACTTATTGAGTCGAATAAAAGGCTCACATTCTATAATGTTTCCTTGCAGGTCATTGCCATCATAGAGGTTGCAAAAAGCAAATTCCTGAAGTTGCTCAAGAATGAGAGGACCCCTTTACATCAGAGAGAAGTCATGCACAACCGCTCATGGCAGTAGGATCAACCAAATATTGATGTCTTTACGCAGGCCCTGGAAAAAATTAAAGAAGATCTCCATGGCTAAGTTAGGTTGTGATGGTGTAGTGGCAGTGTACAAGGAGGAAATGAAGCATAGTCACGCATGGTACCCAAAATAGGATCTACTGGCATCTGCTGTTTCTTTGCTAGTCAATGCAGTGTTTTTTAATCTATCATCTTGTAACCAAGTGGTCAATGTGTCCCGATGTGCATGATGTTCCTTTTACCTATATGTTTTTAATGTGTAAGTAGCTACTCAGAAAATTTGTAATTAGTAGTGCAAAAATATGTAAATAACTGTACAGATTTCTGTTTATAGCAATGAGAATGTTGTAACAGTTTAGCAGTAGTTTTTAGGATGGTGGGCTGTTTGCTGCGTCTGTTTTGTAATTCTTGTTGTTTGCTCGATTATTAATATAAAAAAAAAATCAACGCTTGAAATTTTAATTTTGGATGTTAAAATTTTGCCAATAACATATTTAAATTGGGTCCCAACTAAGAAGGGGGACTTAATCGCCCATGGGCGAGTAGGTCTTGGCCCAAATTTCCAGGACACTCAAAGTTGAGGACAATTTAATCATTGAATGTATTTGTTTAATGTATGTCCTTCAAAAATGGTAAAAAGTAAGCTTTGAAATGCATAATTTGGAAAATTAGAAGCTTAATTAGGCCCACTAATTTAGAGGGTCCAAAATATAATGTGAAATTATTAAGGTATGCTATTTTCTACACTACTATTATATTGTAACATTTGTTGTTGAATAATACATTGGGTGTGTGATTTAGAGGTTGAATCTTTCCTACAAGGTTTTTATCATGGTATATCTTGTATTCCATCTCTATTGTGTTATTTCTTTTCTAACTTGTTTGAGTCTAGACTATTTACATAGTTTTACTTTTAGATTTTTCTTTTAGTTCATATTAGAAAATATATGCAATATGGGGTTAAAAAAATTTATTGTTTATAGGTTTGTATATTGACCTAGTTCATATGAACTATATGTAAATGGTGATGAATATGATATTATTGTTAAAAGGGTAAAGAAAAATAGAAAAATTCTTGAGAAAAAGTTGAAATATAAAACACTAAACCCAAATAAAACAAGGATTTAATTATGTTTTCATACTAATGATGTATAGTATGTTCAACAATAGATGGTTACAAATATTTAAAAATATTTTTCCTATTATGAATTGAAAGAATTTGGTGTTGATGGTGATGGATATGTGTCATGATAGTTCAAATGGAAGATATACTATGAGAATGTAAAAATAATAGTGATGGAACCAACATTTCAAAGCAATGCACAATGAAGGTAAAACATGTGAGATTACTTTTCTTCTTTCATTTTTATATGTATACAAGTTTTATAATCTAGTTATTTTTTGGTTCTAGTTGTACATGTTATTTATTTTTTATTCATAACACATGATACTTTTGATTGTGTGGATAATAATTTATAGATTAGGTGAATTTGACATAGCATATTGGATACAAATTCTTCTGTAAAGAGTTCTCCTAAATAAGATAGAGTGGAGATTTAATGCATTTATGATAGATGATGGTGAAGCTGAAATTAAGTACATATTATATGTTTTAATTTCTATAACTAGTGTATTGCTAATGTTTACCTTTCTATATATATGATACTTACTATAGTTGTATTGTGGCCATATAGGGAAGTTTTTAATTACACGATATGTTTAGGAATTTGGCATATCAAAGGGGCATATTGGAAGAACTTGGTAGGCATGGTGAAAGATAATTTTTTTATAAGAGAGGATTTGTATATGTTTTGATTATAATGGAAAAATAGGTTTTGAAGGGACCCAAAACCCTTTACAACTAAATAGACGAAAAGCTACTCATAGATAAAGACATTGACTAATCAACAACAGCCAGTAGTAAATCAAAAAATAAATAAATACACCCAGCAACAAAAGACAAAAACATAACAAAACACAAAAAGGGACACTATTTGTATATGTTAGGAGCTATCATCCATCAATTTTCCTAATGAGGAGATAACTTTTAGATATGATAGATTATTTATGGACCATTTTTGAGACATAAATTTAAATCTAATTGTGTGTTTTCAAGAGTGGTGTATCCATAGGATCAACAATGTGGTCAAAATGTTGTCACATCTTTAAGAATAATGACCAAGAAATTAACTAAATGATTGCATCACACCACCTACGTTATTTAATTATATTTTAAAGACCATTTGACACACATAAGATAGAAGTGTGTATTGGTTTATTAATCAATTAATCCAAGACATCTACACCTATTGTTGGTGGTTGTAAATCAATAAGGAAAATGAGTTTCATAGGAAATTTAGTTTGGAAAAGGTTGAAATGTGTTTCAAAAGTGTTTCTTGTAGATTCCTAATGATCATGCATGAAATTGTATGCCATTGATAGATAATTTATATGGATTCAATGTTAAATAGATCAAAAAGATTATTATCATGTGTATGGGTCAATACTAGGTATGCCAAAGTTTTCATATAAATTTTCAATATACTGTTGCACATATAAACATGTAGTCAAGGTGAACACGATGAGGGAAAGAATTGGTAACCTTTGTGGAAACAATATTCCTATTGTTGTTGATAATGTATCTTATGGGACTACATAAATCTATAGCAAGGTTTTTTGGATCAAGCTATTAAATCATCCTTTGGTGTCTTCTATGGTGTTTTGCATCATTTGGTAACTTCTCTTTTACTATAGTATGTTAAATTTATCTTACTAAGTATTTCTAATGAAATGAATTATGATGTAGTAAATCATGCACCAAATACATTACTTGTTCTTTATTATGTTAAGGACAAGAACCAATGTCATTCAAATGTAATGTGCTTTGAAAATGTTAATTTATGTCCATTTATAATGTGTAAATTATATACTCATATTTTGTCAGTCAATGTTTAGATTCTAGACCTTGATTGTGGGGAGAGCATAATAAAATGAAAGAGGAAAGTACTACACTTATATGAATATTTCATGCTAAGTTTATTATGTTGGTGGAATGACAAGTATTTTTGGAAAATGGTTTAGAATACTTGATAAACAAGGGTAGAGGCATGTGACTATCTAATAAAATTGGACCATAGTGCACCCCGTCATGCATCAATTCATGTGTATTATGGATGGCTATGAGTATATTCCAAAAGGGGTGATATTTTATTGAATATTATGAAATATCCAATCATTTCATAGGTTCAATTATGTTTCCTTCTCTATCTCATCCAAGGAATAATGAAAAGTGTTACTAGCATGATGATTTTGCTAGAGTGACAATATGAGATAAGGTTAAAAGTGAAGATACAAGTTGGGTTTAGAATAAGAGGATGAGTCAAGTACACACTAGAGTAAATTTCTTAGAAGTTACTAGATCCTTATTTTGCATAGCTACCTAATATGATAATAGTATATTAGTATCAGGTAAAGGCATGTCTCTAATCTTAATTTCTTTAGAAATAAAAAATAATTGTATTTTTATTTTATGAGAAAACAAGTTATTAAGATATACATTAAATTTCAATCTTCCTCTTTTCTAATTTAAGTATATAATTCACAAATTCGTTATTAAACTTACTTCAAATGTATTGCTATTATCTATATTCCTAAAAATTTACAAATATATATATATATATATATATATATATATATATATAATACATCATCATTTACAAACAAATTCAATTAATTTTATATAATATTGTATTATTTTAATAGTGAAATTATCAATAATCATGTCATTTTTTATTTAGTTTTGGTCTTGATGGACATGTCTCAATACAATAAATATTGACAAGTGACATATTGTTGTGTTAATTTTGTCTTGTGGTGTGATGCTTATCCATCTTTATTTACTTTTATATACACCAATTCCCAGTCATTCAACATTTACTCATCATTATTACACCCTCATTCACACTTACTTCCATACATTCACTCTTAAACTTAGAATCAATACATTATTCCTTTGGTTTATTTTCACATTACTTGGAATTGACTTGGTTCAATCTTGAGGAGTGCAAGAATGAATCTCAAATTTAAAAATTCAAATTCAAATTGTATGTTTCTCATCCATTTCTTCTAGTTGTTGTGAGCTAACTTGGTATATAGTTGTGCATTATTTTTCTATGTTTTGGTATTTAACAATATTTAATGTGTTTTAATTCATATGCTAAAATATATGACCGATTAAAGATAAATGATAAGAGAAAAATTTAATTATCTAAAAAATAAAAATGTTGCATTATATTTATGATTTGGGAAATCTACATTTTTTCTTATACTATTTTTGATATCACTCGTCTTTGTCAATCTAATTCATTAAGACAGTTGACCTATTCAAATACACCACCTATGGATTCAACAATCTCTTCAAAGGTCATCTTTAACACCGCCTTGACACATTTAGCTATCACAAGGACAAAGGGAAATTTTTTTAGGCACACATTTAGTCAACTCAATCTAATTCATCATACATTAGATATACGCCATGGATCATAACTATGGCAGTTGAAATTGAACCTGAAAAGCTCAAAATCAACCCATAGCATTTTCAATGCCAGTTCAGGTTCCGAGACAGCTATTCTATTAATTTTATGTAAGTGACAAATCAGTTTTATACATCATCATCACTTCATCATCATTGATTTAAGAGCTCAACCCCTTGATCTTCTCAATTAAGTAGCACATTATTTGAATTTAATTATTAAATGCAATCTAAGATTATCTAAATTAATACATACTTAAGTAATTACATCTGATTAATTAATCTAAATATCTATGCTACTAAAATTATATCCCTTCACAATTATTTAAAAAATAAGTATATCATAAAATGAATTAATAATTTGGGCATTGGGCCCTGCCTTAATTGATTAAAACATCCTATTGTAGAGAAGATGTTACGATGTCCAATCTCCCCATCCACATGATACCAGAAGACATTGTCGTGCCAACATCACTAGTCAAGCGTACACCATTCTTACTCTTTCATTTATGCCAACTTGGGCAGTGCTGTTTCGAATTAGGTATTGATGGAGTTGGCATTCATGACTACTACCTCTTTTCCAAACTGCAGATAACCTGTCAATTTGATTCTACGAATTGAGTGTCCATTTGTTGATAATAACTGCTTCGACGGTGGATTTCATATCTACATTTAGGAACATATACCTTTTCATCGACAGTGTGAATTGCATTTCATGTGCAGCCGGTCGACCATAATTCACCGTAGAGTGCAGTAGCTATTATTAAAGAAAAAAGTGGGCGACATCCAAGAATAGTTAATATTAAGATAGAAGCAAAGCTTAGCCTTGGTGAGACAAAAGCAATGGGTACCCATTTGGAAATAACTTCTTCTGCCCCTTTTGAGAACGCTGTGATGGAAATAACTTCTGCACCTCCCAAAAGTGAATAAAGTTGTAGGTAATAAAACTCACATGGATTGTGATTACTGTGAGCTCACAGTTAGGACCTCTGTCCTTTCCACGAAAGGTGTAAAGTGGGTGGACGTTAATAGACAAATACAGATAGTGACTGGTTATATGGAGGATGACAAAGTGATGAAGGAGATTAAAGCCTCTGGTAAACGGGTTTAGATCTGGCCTTACCTGCCATACATTGCACAGGTTTATTTCAGCATGCTGCTCTGTGTTTGTCTTATGACTGTTACTCTTACACCTGCTATGGCTCTCCGATGTTTTCAGTCCAACATTTATTTAGCAACCCTCTTTCACCAATACTGGTTTATATTATTTACTCTGTATGTTCTGCTCTTCTGTTGACTGTTAGTGCATTGCCCGTGCATGCAAGTTCATTCTGTATTCTGTTATTTGTAATCTCTTTATAGCCTTAATCTAAAATTTAAAAAAAAAAAACATTTAGGCAGGTGTGGCTGTCACGGTACTGGACGGATTGGGACGGGAGTCACAGGACCCCACCGGTGCCACATCAAAATTGAATGGGTGTTGATTTTGCACCCAGCTAATATTTATGGGGAGCCACCTCAAATGACTTGGTATGCTAAAATGTGGGATGGCTGTGATCCTTATACCGAAAAGACTAAAATAGTCATGCTATCAATGGGGATAATACTATCATCAATAGGCTTTTAATCAGTAAGAACATCTTCCTTCTCTTCATCTTTTGTAGGTTGTTGAGTATGAATAGGGAAAGTAGTTAGTTTCAAGTGAGGGAACTTACCAAAATTTGTCTAGTCAGAAATGTCACACCCGTGAGAAAAGATGGAAAGTAGTTAAGAGGGTTAAGACTATCCAGAAGTAGAATGATTCTTGGAACCTTGTGACTGTGAACCTTGAGATTGGGATGCTCTATCTTTTTGGAAGATTAATCATAGTCATGCTTGCAATCATAAACTAGGGAGAAAATAGGAGTTCAGACTTTGGCAATCATGTAGCGAGCATTATCCTAGTGGTCAAGAAACTCGAGCAGATGCATAACTTTTAGTGCAACATTACAAGCTTGCATCTAGATCTACATAAGCACATAAGAGAAAATTATGGCTTTACTATACAAAGAAAAGTGAATATCAACTAAACAACATGAAAAGAGAGTTAAATTTTAGTCTTTTTAATACTAAAGAGAATTTACATCTTGAAAGTGTGTTAAATGTAAACAAATTTAAATGGGAAGCTAGACCAATCACCCAAGAACACCATATGCCATGTGAAGGTGTCAAGCCAAAAATAATTGAATAAGTCATGTATCCAAATCTAAGCTTCTTGATTTCTATTGAAAACCATAAATGATGCTTGAGAGACTCTAGTTGTACACAAAAATGATAGCAAGGGATGAGGAATCTAGGTGAGAAAAGTAGGAACAAAGCAAAAGGCCTTATGCACCATGAAAAATGAGCCATTTTACGCTCAAGAATGTCTACACAGTTACTGCGATTCCAACAACATCAAGCGCCAAGAGAAGAATAGAGATGACAATAGTGGTTTAATTGGTCCACTATCGGAATATGAGGCATGATCCACAAGAATCTCTTGTGGGGTCTATAATTGTGTAATAATATTTTAGGATACCATTTCTACTCTTTCCATTGTGGTTTGAAGGATCTAACCCCAATCTTGTGAGCCATATGGGGAGGGAGGGCATTGATAAATATATCCTAATTATGATTGGGTAAACAAAATTTTTAGCTTGGTTTTAGGCTAGAATAGAAATTTCTTGGTGGTTTTGCCAAGGATATTAGGAAGATTTCTAATTCCTATATTAAAAAAATTTAGAGCATGAATCTAAGTGGCTTTGGCATGAGGATGACCTTTATTGGATAGAATTGGAGATCACTAAATAGATAATTGGTTAATTGAGATGTCATTGTAGAAGCATTACTAGCCCAAAGAGGCTAGGGATTGATGGATTCACAAGCCTTCTAGATCCTCTTAATAACAAAAGGACCTTGTATTTGGACATACCGACTCATGGTGAGGAGAGAATAGAGTCCAATCCTTTCCAAACTAGGCATTTAGTAGGTTCACTCTTGATGAAATACAATACTTAATGAGAATTTTATAGGCATCTTTCCCTTCAAAATATTTGTTGATCCATTTTGTTAAGAGAAAATTTCCTTACTAATATAATGAAAGAAATCCTAAACCACTACCATGAAATGAGAGAGACAATATAATTTCTAAGCAACATAATGGAAACCTTTGGTCTTATCCACAAAGGCCCAAAGAAAGTCCCTATGAAACTTCTCAACTGTAAAATAGGAGGACTTAGAATGTTGGAAATATGAAGCAATAACCCACTTGAAGTTGTATTCTTCAATGGATCACCAAGAAGAATACCATCCACATGAATAAAGAAGTGTTGCAACATGATCAACAATACAACTAGATCAAATAATGATCTATGATGAATTGATCTAAAATCTCTGAGATGATTTACAAATGTACAAGAGCCTTGCTTATATAGGCAAGGTGAGAGGAGGTTGGATAACCACCTTAGTTACAAACATTAAATGCCTAATGCATAATTATAAATGCATGAGAGAAATATTAAATGCCTAGATAACTACATGCTAATTAATGAAACATGACCCCATTAAATAATAGTTTCTAGAATGCCACCTAGGAAACTAACTCCTAAGTAAACTTATTAATGATGTGAATAGGTCCTCACTAATATCTAGTTAGGAAATATCCCCATTCACACTAACACCCCCCATAAGTGTAACTTGGGAGTGTAGTTATGATGCAAATGATGCAATATGATGGGTCTCGACTACTAGGCCATGTTAGGTACCCATGTACAATTGAAAATGCAATCTCTTACAAATGGAGAAAAGGAGAAAACCTCAAGGGACAAAACTCCTCCCCAAAAAAGAGATATAATGCAAAATTTAATGCTAATCATGTGCAAGTAATGGAAGTGATGTATGGGGTTCTCAACATCAATACCCCCCAAGAACTTCATCCATCACAAGAATACAATAATTAATAGACCCCCCATAAGAGGGAAATAGAGAGACTATGTATTTCCCCCACAATATGTAATCACCTACAAAAATGGTAAATGCTTGAAGACAAAAATGATCCAATGTTGACAAACAACTTATATCCCTTTCGAAAGAAAATAAATCAAGTACAAATGGAGGGATGCTTTCCATTTCGGATAGGAATTGAAGGAAGGATGAATGTGTATAACGATCATGTCTCTGAAAACTGCTCATGTGTCTCCTTTCCCAAGGAAGATGAATATGTCACAATCAAATCAAGTACATGCCCAATCAATGAAGAAAGTGACAAACCAAGACTATGTGTAAATTGATGTTGAACAAGATCCAAAGATAATACAATGATTCCTCCATTGAAGGAATAGATGGAGACTAGATTGGAGACTAGATTTCCCCCCCTGAATGAAGTGTCCTCAAAACCACTAAAAGAAATATGAAGCTAAAAGAGTGTCTCGTGACGATAAACCACATGTCTCCCTCTAGGAAGAAGCAAATCCAATGGTAGATGCTGAAGAAAATCCAACTCCATGAAGGAACAAGAGGGAAGACACTCATATATGAAATTTCAGAGAAGGAATAAAGTGCCTCCAAGGTAATCTCACCAAGATCAAGATCCCCAATCAAGGTCAAAACAATGGAATGTGGATACTCAAGAAAACCCTCCAAAGTAGAATCTGCATAGAGGAGAGATATCCCCTCAAGAATGTCCTCCAAACCTGTAGAAGTAGCCAAGTCTTCAATACCTAAAACAAAGGAATCAAGTGCCTTCAAGGTAGTCACACCAAGATCAAGATCCCCAATCAAGGTCAAAACAATGGAATGCAGATACTCAAGAAAACCCTCCAAAGTAGAATTCGCATAGAGGAGAGATATCCCCTCAAGAATTTCCTCCAAACTTGTAGAAGTAGCCAAGTCTTCAATACCTAAAAGAAATCCATCATGTGATCCCAAGTCTGGAAAACTGAATATGTCCTAATGAATAGGAATGATGGAAGCCTCAATCAATGACTCTAGACAATGAATCACTGAAGGTGAAGGTACATCAACTGTCTCTGATGAAGAAGAAGCATCTGAAGAACCCTTGAAATCTTCATCTGAAGATTCAAAGCATTCCAAATTTGTAAGCTCCTACATAGCATTATCATCATAGGGTATCCTATTTGAAGAATGAAGAGGCACATGACATTTTGAATCATGATCATCGAGGAATGGTGGACTATCAGGATCTCCATATAGCTCCCAAATCTTAGTCCAAAGAATGTGAGGACAATCATAATGATCAGTACCTTTAAAAATATCATCATCAACATGCCTTTCAATAACCTCTAAGACAACATACCTTCAACAACTCCAAGAAATTTTTTGGATACCTTTATTTTTAGGGGGAACAAAACCATAAAAATGTGGCAACAACTCAAGTGATTGGAGATGGTTTATGATGCAATCTCTCCCTTTTTTATAGTTTCCCCTTCCCAACATAATC
>VDFB02246220.1:0-15883 GCA_007258455.2 Sequoia sempervirens
TTCGCATGTATAGCAATTCTGTTAACAATAATCCAGACAAACCCAAGGGCTTATTAACTGCATATACAGGTAAAGCAGCATATAACATAGGCGGATTCACATTACATTCAGCATTTCACATACCTTTTAATACATCAAAATTCCTGCCACTAAACACTGAAGTACTTGACACTATGTCAAAGCACTATGATCAATTGCACATACTTATAGACGAGATATCATTGGTTGGCTCAACATTTTTATAGTATATTGATAGAAGGCTACGAGACATAATGCAAATGCCTATAGCATATTTTGGGAACCTTGACACCATATTTTGTGGTGACCTTTACCAGGCACAACCTGTCCTTGACTCTGTGGTTTTCGAAAATAGGCCTACTCCAATTGAATTAATGCCTTATAGTTTCTGGAAAGACCACATAAAATGCTATTCATTGGTGACTACCATGAGACAAAAAGATGAAATATTTATTTCAATCCTTAATAGACTACGAGTAGGCATTCAAACAACTCATGACATAGACTATATCAACAAAATTTTCTTTCGTCCTGTACCATTAGATCCATTGCTTCCACACCTTTTCTATAGGAGAATAGATGTTCAAGCACATAACAACAAAATGCTATCAATCATTCCAACCCAAATGATTGTGCTGGATGCGATAGATGAAGTTAATGAGGACCTTAATGCAATACGAGTGTACAGTCACACAACAACACTCCCATCACAAATATGCTTGAAACCAAACATTCTTGTTGAGCTTTATGTAGGCAATTACAATGTTCAAGATGGCCTTGTCAACGGTTCAGATGGAATTTTTAAAGCATATACATCACAAAACAATATTGATATTGTCTGGATTAAATTTAATGACCCATCAATTGGACATCAGCAGCGCACAAAACTAGCACACTACTATTCTACTATCATTGACAAAGACTGGGTGCCTATACAGCGCATTGCTAGGCCAATGCAGAAAATAACAATAAACAAGAAAATTACAACTAGAAAACAATTCCCAGTACAAGTAGCATGTGCACGAACCATACATCGATCCCAAGGATTAACAATGGAGGCCTTGGATTTTGATCCCACAGGCATTAGACAACATGGACTAACCTATACAGCTTTGTCACGAACAAAATCAGTAGAATCATTATTTTTGTTACAACCTTTAACTTCAAAAAACTTCAAAGTTAAAGACAAAATACAACTAGAAATGTCTCGTCTTCAGACATGTGCACAATGGCAACTTGATAATCTAAACACATGTTCAAAAAACAAATCACATATGCTCCTATGTACATTGAACACTCGTAGCTTGAAAGCACATGCAAAAGACATTGTCAATGACTATAGCATAATGCAATCTGATATCTTGTGTCTCCAAGAAACACATATGCATCCCTTTGAGCTAAATACCTTGCTACAGAATTTTGATAGCTCCTTTGTACACAACATACATGGCATAGCAACTTTAACCAAGAAACATTTACTCCTGTCAAAAACAACACAACATGAAACCTCAAATATTGAAGCTATCACATTAACAATAATGCTATCTAACAATGAACTCAATGTTTGTAATATTTATGCAAGACCTGCAACTGCCATAGATGAAGTAATCACAATCTTGCAAATAATTATTGGATCCACAAATTCAGAAAACATGTACATTTTAGGCGATTTTAATGTCGACATGTCTTTAGAAAGCAGAAGCAAAAAAATGCTTCACAGTTATATGCAACAGAACAATATACAATTTATGTTGAACCAACAACAAAGCATGGGCAACTCAGTCATTGATCACATTTGGTCCAACATGACTACAAATATATGCTCTATCTATATATCAGAAGCATATTGGATTGATCACAATCCAATTTTCCTAAAATTGCATGTTGCCCAATAGACAAATTCAACTTTATAGAACTTATAGCCTTATATCACCTTTATGCATTGCAATGTATTTTCCAATGCCATATCCATTATTTGCAGGAGATCTATGGTTGAAACTAAAAGATAGTCAAAGCAAATACAAACCACACAAGAAGAATCAGCACAACGGTAAAGCACTCATAGTATTATTCCTTCATACTCATTCACCCAAATCACAAATATTCAAATAACATTGTTCCAATTCTTTGTAGGACACCAAAAGATGTATCAAAAAGATAGGAAAAACAAGTGCAAATTGCACAAGAAGAGTCAGCACAACAGTAAAGTTCTTGGTTCTTCATTGTACCACCATTTGCCCATTTTGCCTAATAGAATTAGCATTCAATTGACATTATCCTTGTTCCTAGTAGGACAAGAGTCAAGAAGCCTAAGATTGTTTCAATCAAATAGCTAAATGCAAAAAGAGTTGGAGACACCTTCCAAGGTGATGTCCTTGTTGTCTACAAAGCAACATTGGATAAGGCCAACAAAACATGGGAAATGCTACGTGCTGATCTGACATATCACAAAGCAGAAATGACAATCACGTTAAATGTTAGTGGAAACCTTGTGTATCAACATGAGCCTAAAATAGTCTCAGGGTCAACTATTTCAATCTCTGATTTCCAAGTTGCACCTAGGACAGATTATGACAGAGGTGACCGTGATTGCATTTTGATCTTAACAGACATAAGCACCGAAAAAATCCCCACATACTCTTGTCGAAATTAAAATTCATTCAATCTGACCTTTATCAATAAAACATAACAAGCGTAAATGGGGTACCCAGTGGCACAATGGCTGCCTAGTAGTTGGTGCAGGAAAATGGGTAACCAATTTCTTGATTGACATCAAAGGTAAAAGCTGCAAACATAAGATGACCACAGGTATTTCAGTCTACAGAACTTTTACCTCTTCTTTCAGTTTCAACCTTTTAATGTTCTACAATGGTCTCTATAACAATTTCCGTAACAAAATCTAATTCTCTCATTGAATTGCAGCTGCTATTACGGTCAACATATGAGCAACAATACTTTGCACTCGAAGACCAATTGCATACAATTAAAACACCTGCAATTCTTTTCAAGAATGTTGTAAGAAAAATAGATCAAAAGAACACATTTCACACATGTTGATCAACATTCATCTGTAACTTGAATGACAAAAGAAGCTTGGAAAAACTCAACAGCCTACTACATTCAACTTTCAAGGTAACAACATTCATTTTTAAAAAAACTAGTGCATCCAAACTTGTATTTTTGTCTCCTCTAACAATTTTGAACCATATTCTATAGGTTTCTAGTACTCTAAAAGTAGCAAATGCATTTTCCAATCCATTTCATGCATGCTGTCCAAAATGCAAATTCAAATTCGCTGCTTATGGCACACTCCAAGAAAAAACTGCTCACTGTAAACAGTGCAACCAGCAAGTCAATTATACATTCTGTTTACAACTTAAAACTACCATAACAACTTATGACAATCAAACAATTTAGTCTTCAATTGACGAGGTCACCACACACCGTCTATTGCCCACACTGCAAAGGCTCAGCTATGAAGACTATATCAAGGACAAGTCAACAGTGATATTCATCCTACGGGACTTCAGTGCTGAAGGAAATTTTAGCGTTGACCAAAACAATGCCATTGTTGAAGCCAATTGCATTGAAAAATAGACAGGAAACATCACCAGAAGGTAATAAAGTCATTCATATGTAAAAATTTTATCTTGTGAACCAACACCTCAAATCACTATCCATATAAACTATGTTTCTAATACATAGCATTTTGTTGGCTTTACAGGAAACTAGGAATACATGAGTACAGATTTACATTGTTCAGACTTTTACCTTTTCGCCTTTCCATGCTCCAAGACATTTCACTGGTTTTCACATGTTAAAGACATCTTTGGTTTTAAAATACTCTATTTCTATTATACATTTAGACACTTCTATAGGTTACTATGTTAAAGTCTTCTCGAATATGGACATCTGAAACTCTAATTTTGTTTTTGCACCTACGAAGAGAATGGTTCTCTATGTACGTCCGACATATATGTTCAATAATTATTACCCCTCTATGCATAATGCCATTCAAACTATATAGTTTAAATGTTTCCATTTGCATTCTGTCCTTCCTAGCTTTTCCAATATTTGCTCTCTGATTCTTACGTTTTCAAGAGTTTATGGTGACCGAGCAGAAGTTGTTATGGTTGCACACTCTAGACCCATTAACAAGTTACTTGAGACAATAAATAGTTATTTTCCTCTGGCTTTTTTCATTTTATGCTGCTAATGCAACCAAGTCTCACCCTTGCTTTTATGCATTGTAATTTATAGTCACTTTTCCATCACACATTCTAATGTATAAAGTACACTCCTGTATACACAAATCCATATGTTGCTTTCGCTGCATATATGCATATTTACATGTATATATGCCTCTATGTCCATATGCACATATGCACATATTCATGTATACATGTATTCATCTAAGCTTTTACGTATCCCTGTATGCAATTGCATATACATGCGTCCATGTATTTATGGATGCGCTACTCTAGCCTTGTACCAATTTATTATGTTATATGGATATCGCATATAGTAACACTAATTAGCTCTTTCACCGTAGATAGCAATTATTTTCATAAATGCTAGATCAAGCTTATATGTATCAGGATACATATATACTCACACTAAAAACTACTGAATTATGATCTCTATTGTTCCATTTTCGTAGACATGTTACTATTGCAATCAAATATGTAAAGCATTCATGTCCAAAGAAATTAGATACAGGAATGGCAATATGTTACACAGCCTTGTCTAATGCCTTTATAGCAGTTTTTTCATTGCATTTCAAGAAAACCAGAAACTAGAATTTTATTCATATTATTTCATCTATAGCATTTACAGCTTTTCCAATAATTATTACAAGCATAGAGTTCAATGTTGAATAGTTCTATTGTTCATGTCATGGCTTCAACATTGTTCATGTCAAATTGCATTATCTGACAAAGTTAACATGCGAAAACCAAAGTGTCCATTGTGAACACTTATTGCATTCCATGGGACCACATTTCTTTGAGGAGTTTTTTTGAACAATTCGCTTCCCTTGTATATTATTCCATATTTTGCATATGTGCCTATCAGCACTTTAACTATAACAGTTCACAAAATTCCTTTATCCTGTATGCTTTCATCATAGCGAAAAAGCTCAAAGCAATTGCAGAATTTAGGTTTTGAGAACACAGGCTTACAGAACACAAAAACAACACACACAAAGTAATAAAGATGCATAGAAAGTGGCTCAACTCTATATTAAATGACCAAAGTACCCTGTCCATGCATAGTCACCAAGCCACTCCAGCGCGTTCACCTTCAGCCAGATGCCATTTAATGCATTTAATTTGCATTCATGCATTGCACTCACACTTTCTTGATATTCTAATGCATTTAATCTGTATTCATGGATTACGTACCTCTAGCCACCAACTTTCAAACTATGCCTTTGCTTAAATTTATTTAATCAATTTATGCATCCGCATTTTCCTGAGTTTTTAAAACGAAAATGATTTATAAAGCTACTCAGTCGAATAGAAAAATAGATATATGCTAATTTTCCAATATATAAAATAGCTCTCCAAATGCAAACTGTACAAAAAAATTAATAATATGTTAAATGGCGAAATGTAATTGGCCAATGTTGCTGGTTAAAAGCATTCCGGGCAAATGCATAGGCAAATTAAAAATGGGTTCACAGGAAAGAGATTTTGATTCTGAATCCATATGCATACTTTGATTCAAACTAGTGGCTGAAGGTACATAATCCACTGATGCAAACTCAGTGCATTGAATGGCATCTGATAAAGGGAACACTGTTTGCATTGCTAGTTACTCTTTGAATATATAACAAGGTTCAAGGAAAAAACTCTCATTATCGCACATGTTGACATAATTTTGGTTCCAAACCTCTCTTTATGAGACCGCTTTGTAGTAATCAAAAATATACAAACTTTACAAGGCTCACATGCAACCATGCATCTTGCCCAGAGATACACATATACATGCATCCATGTGTACTGCAATACATGCATCTCTGTACATATGCAGCCATGGATATATGTATCTATGCAACTTCATATGCAATCCATGGATATTTCCATACATGTATATTTAAGCATTTATGTATCCAGCTATGCATCTATCTATCTATCCATGCAACTATGTTTCTATGTATTCTTCTACCTATACATGCATCCACGCATATATGTATATGTGTTTCTATGTGCAAAGGTATACATGCATGTATCCATACATGTGTCAATGTATCTATGAATACATCTATCCATAGATACATGTATCTACGCATCTATGGATACCATGATAGATGTCCACATCCATGTATCTATGGATACATGTATCAAGTAGCTCGATTCTAGGTCTTGACTCTGCAGCAATAACATCTCCTGTGACTACACAGATCTGTAGAATAACAAAAAATGAAATGCTCAAAGTAATCACAATGCATCTCTAGTCACTTAAATCTATATTACATGATAAATCCACATTATGTTTAATGCATTCACTTTGAAACACAATCAAGAAAACAACTAAATACCACTTTCCAAATTAAAAAAAACAACTTTGGAAACATCAACTTCCAGAATTAAATACCAATATGCACAAAGTGATCATATTACCCTAACTAGATGACTATGAACTACATGTTACCTATGCAATCTAAAATCTAAAGATATATACCATCCTTATGCACCTATGCACAAATACATACTGTCTAACATATATAGATAATTACATGTACACATATATACATGCAAACCTGTATGCATGGATGCATACAAAAACTATGTTTCATGGGATTATTAAAGAGTTCACTTGCTTTCTATATGGTTCCATACTTTGCATGTGTGCCTATGAGGACAATAATCACAATATTTGACAATATTTTTCTATCCTTTATGACAGCTCATTGGTTCCAAAGCTCTCTTTATAGCACAGTTGTGCATTGCCTCCAAGACTCAGATGAATCCTTGGTATTTCAAGGAAAGATTCAATTGGATAACACTAAAAATGATCTAAACTATGATTTTATAATCAAAGTATCCAAATGCATTGCAGCAATGCGAAACCCAACTTCCATTTGACATGTACAATGAAAGTAAACAGAACAAAAAATGCATTTGCTTCAAAGTTTGTAAAGCAATTTCAACAGATTGTCTAGCCATTGTCCAAAATATGGTTTTCTATCAGCATAGTCCTTGAACCTTCTTTAGGTCTGACTGCTACTTTTTTAATTTACTTTGATTGAAAGGTCAAAATGTGAAATGTTGCCAAGGATAATTATACTTATTTATCTCTTTTAATTGTTATATATTCAAAGACTAATTAGCAATCCAAACAGCCTCCCCTTTAGTCAAATGCAATTCAATGCATTAATTTTGTATCAATGAATTATGTACTTTCAACCACTAGTTTTAATCAAAGTATGCATATGGATTCAGAATCAAACTCTCAAAATAAATGCATATATAAATGTGTATTTTTCTTCATTTCATAATGTATCTATGTATCCATAGGTGCAATCATGCATATATCGATTTGTGCATATATCTTGTCATCTCTTTATGCATTTGTCTATATATGTATGGTTGTATCTATGGGTACATGTATACCTTGATTTATGTATATATGCACCTATGAATTGCATACACACATCCCTGTATATATGCATCTATCAATAACTTGCATGGATACATGTATATATGCATCTATGGACTCATGCACCCATGTATATATGACAGCTCATTGGTTCCAAAGCTCTCTTTATAGGACAGCTATGCATTGCCTCCAAGACTCAGATGAATCCTTCGTATTTCAAGGAAAGATTTGAATGGATAACACTTAAAATGATATAAACTATGATTTTATAATCAAAGTATACAAATACATTGCAGCAATGCAAAACCCGACTTCCATTTAAGATGTACAATGAAAGTAAACAGAAGCAAAAATGCATTTGCTTCAAAGTTTCTAAAGCAATTTCAACAAATTGTCTAGCCATTGTCCAAAATATGGTTTTCTATCAGCATAGTCCTTGAACTTTCTTTAGGTCTGACTGCTACTTTGTTAATTGACTTTGATTGAAAGGTCAAAATGTGAAATGTCATCAAGGATACTTATACTTACTTATCTCTTTTAATTGTTATATATTCAAAGATTGATTAGCAATCCAAACAGTCTCCCCTTTAGTCAGATGCCATTCAATGCATTAATTTTGTATGAATGAATTATGTACCTTCAGCCACTAGTTTTAATCAAAGTATGCATATGGATTCAGAATCAAACTCCCAAAATAAATGCATATATAAATGTGTCTTTTTCTCCATTTCATTATGTATCTATGTATCCATAGATGCAGCCATGCATATATTGATTTATGCACATCTTGCCATCTCTACATGCATCTGTCTATATATGTATGACTGTATCTATGGGTGCATGTATACATTGATTTATGCATACATGCACCTATGAATTGCATACACACATCCATCTATATATGTATCTATCGATATTTTGCATGGATACATGTAAATATGCATGTATGGACTCATGCACCCATGTATTTGTCTTTGTCTTTGGCCAAATGGCCCCTAATGGCCAAAGTATCCTAGCCACCCATGGCCATCAAGCAATTCCAGCGCCTTCCCCACCAGCCACATGCCATTTAATGCATTTGCTTCAATTATTTTGACCTCTCCATGTGTTCGCATTTTCCTGATATTTCAATGCATTTAATTTGCACTCATGGATTACGTATCTCTACTCGCCAGTTTTATAAACTATGCCTTTGCTTAAATTTATTTAATCAATCTATGCGATCGCATTTCACTGATTTTCAATAACAACAATAATTTATAAAGCTATTCTGATAAATAGAAACAGCTAAATGCTAATTTTCCAATATTGATTTATCAGAATAGTGCTAGTTTTCCAATATAAAAAAATTAAAAGTTATATGTTGACATACATTTATGCATATTGTCCATACATGCATATATGCATATATGCCTTCATCCATATTTGCATGTGTATATGAATACATCCTTCCATGTAACATATGCATTTGTACCTATATGCAAATATGCATACATCCATGTATACATGTGTTCATATCTCCATCTCTCCATGTAGTTCTGTTTTCTGTGTATACATGTGTCTGTTGATGCATCCATGCATATATCTATGAATAGCTCTACGTATTTCTCTCTCCATGTATTTAATGTTCTCCACTGCATCAGCATTTGCATGTTCTCAGTTTTATGATCTTCCATATTTATTTTTTTCATAGTATATGCATAAGAACTTCCACTTTGTCTTCTGTTTTCACTCTTCTATCCATAAATATCATTATATTTTTATATCCACTCTTCTATTGTCACATTTCGAGGAAGCTCAGGGATCTCAATACCTTGTTCAGTACGAAGGAGAGTGAGAAATGCAACATGGGTCTTTTTTCTGTGTTTATATTGACGGACTCAGCCCTATGATGATTTTTAAAAGCATAACCAATACCAAACTAGACATTCTCACCCCCTTCTTCCAAGCTAGGAAATCACTTCCAGCGCCCCATGAGCCACCATTTCCATTTCCACCCTTGCACGCCCTTTCTTCTCTCACAAATCAAATACATTTCCAAAATCCATTTGTCAAGTTGTGCTTGCATCGCATCAATGTAATAATGTCTTTTTTCATTAAACCAAATTTCTCTCTCATTGAAATTTTATTTCTTGTATTTAATTGTAAGCATATAACTTGCAAACGATAAATTCATACCATTTACATTCCCATTCATTCTCATATCCACCATCCCATATCCTTGCCTCCCATGTCAAATACTTTTCATAACTTATTCATACACCTTATTTGTATCTCACCCTTCTCTCAATTCGCTCCCTTTGTTCCACTCGCATAACTCATTCTTCTTTTTAACACTCACATATCTTTATCTATCTACACCTCAAATATACCTTCATCCATCACAACAAAATTCACACCATACCAAACAAAGAAAAAGATGAAGAAAATATCAAGGTTATGCAAATAAACACTGAGGGCTTTAAAAATAACACTCATAACATACAATTGTATTCAAGAGTTATTTTCATAATGTCTTTTCTAAACCTTGTTTATTACAGATCCCTAAAGCGCGTATAACAGTTTCTTCAAGCCTATATAAATGCTTACATGGATCCATATATTTATGCATTCTTCGACATGTATGCATTATTGGATATATATAGTTTGTTTTCCTTATTTTCCTTTTCAAGCATTAATGCGAACACCATTGAGCCCCACTTGTTTTGGATAGATTTGTATTTTTACTTGATTTTAGTGTTTTCCATTCAAATTTCTCGTTCACATGTCATCTATGCTTTTCACTCTTCTTTGCATTGTGTGCACATGGATACATGTACACATGCATGCATGTATACATAGATGCCTCAAGCATTGTTACAAATGTTTAAGATTATTTGTATTCAATACTTGAAACAAAATAATAATACATTTTTTTTTCCTAGATAAGATCATAAAGGAAATTTGTTACTGCAAATGTAAATATGCATCCACATGTAAAAGGTACAAGTATTCATTGGTGTTTCTCTTTTGACTCTTGTATCCTTAAATATCATTATATTTTTATATCTATTCTTCTCTTGTCACATTTCGAGGAAGCTCAAGGATCTTGGCACTTTGTTTAGTCCAAAGGAGAGTGAGAAATGGGACATCAGTCTTTGTTCTGTATTTGTATTGAGACACTCAGCCCTATGATGATTTTAAAAAGCATAACCAATAACAAAATAGACATTCTTCCACCCTTTCTTGGAACAAAAGTTCACTTCATACCCTATCGAATCCACTCATTTCCATTTCCACTGCATATCGCTTCTCAAATCAAATACATTTCAAAATCCATTTATATGCTTCTCTTGCATCACACCAATGTCTTGCATTCCTTTTCTCTCTCAATCCAGCTCACTCATTCAAATTTTTATATCTTGCATTTAATTTTAAGTGTTTAACTCAAAAATGATAAATTCATATCATTTACATTCCATTCATTCTCACATCCAGTTTCACATATCCTTGCTTCCCATATCTAATACTTTCCATAAGGCATTCATATACCTTACTTGCATCTCATCATTCTCTCAATTCCTTCTCTTTGTTGCACTTACATTGCTCATTCTTCTTTACCACCCTTACATATCTTTATCTATCTATAGCTCAAATATACCTTCATCCATCAGAACAAAATTCACACCATACCAAAGAAAAAAATGAAGAAAATATCAAGGTTATGCAATTAAACACTGAGGGCTTTGAAAATAACTATCATAACATAGAGTTGTATTCAAGACTTCCTTTCAAAACATTTTTTCTAAATCCTGTTTATTGCAGATAACTAAGAGCACATATCACAGTTTCTTGGAGGCTAAAATGTATAATCAGATTTCATAAATATTTACATGTATCCATGCATTCAAATGCATCATTGGATATCCTTAATACACTTGGTCAAAAAACAATAATGTATTATTCTTTTGTTTCGATCATAAATGTTCTTTTTATATCTTTCAAATGCAAATTGTTTTTGACATTTTCTAGCTTTGTGCACATAGGCATATATAGATTCTTGTTTACTTACCAACTTACATGGACACATGTACACATAGATGGATGCATAAATGTTTGCCTTCATCCATACATTTATGCATTCCTTCGATATATGCATTGCTAATAAATAGTTAATTTTCCCTGTTTTCTTTCATTTAATACTACAAATGCAAATTGAGTCTCATTGTTAAAATACAGTTGTATTCAAGAGTTCTTTTCAAAACGTCTTTTCTAAATCCTGTTTCTTACAGATTCCTAAAAGCACATATGACAATTCCTCAAAGGCTATAATGTATATTCAGATTTCACAAATATTTACATGTATCCATGCATCCAAATGCATTATTAGATATACTTTATACACTTGTTCCACAAACACTAATGTATTGCTGCTTTGTTTTAGTCAGTAATGTTTTTTGAGTTCTTGTTTAAGATGCAAATTGTTTCTAACATTTCTAACTCTTTATGGATGTGAGGGCATATAGTGATTCTTCTTAACATAAATTAAGGTTATATGGACATGTATACATCCTGCATTTGCATATGTTCTTTTACATGGATCCATATTTTAATGCTTTCCTTTCATATATGTGCATTCATACTAATCCATAGTTTTATTCTCTGTTTTCTTTTCATTTGCACATCAAGTAAATGCAACTTCAGTCTCATCACGCTTTCAGGCTTCCTCAGGTGCCAAGGATGCTTTTCACTCTTCTATGCATTGTGTGCACATCGATACATGTATACATGTATCCATGTATACTTAAATGCTTCAAGCATTGTTACAAATGTTTCTCTCTCAATAATTTGGATGCAAAGTGCTACAAACATGTAGATTATTTTACTGTACCTACATTTTATCTTACCTAATAAGATTCTTTATATCTTTTCAAATTATTTTTTGTTTAAAATATATACACAAAAAAATATTCATTTGTATTACATTAACAACATTCAAATCTAATTTATAATAAAATCAATACCTTTGTACTATTTCATCTAAGAATTTATCGTAATATTTATTCCACTTATTACATTTTAATAAGTTAAATTATTACATTTTATTTTATATATACACAAAATTTAATCTTAGGTAGTAAGGTTCTTTATTATATTTTTGCAAATTACTTATTGTTTATTATATAAACACAATTTTTTATTCATATAACATAAACAAGATTAAAATCTTATTTATAATGAAATCAATAGCTTTCTAGTCATTCATCTAACAATTTATTGTAATATAATTACATTGTTCTATACATGAAAATATCTTATCATATTACATAGACAAGATTTAAATCTTATTTATAATAAAATCACTAGCTTTATATAATACTAACCTTCATACTACATTAAAAAAAAAACATTGATTAATCTTACAAAAATTTATACCCAAATGAGCTACCCCTATCAATCTTCCACCTAACACTACTATTTCTATTAGCACTTGCATATTGTGATATGATAAACTAAAATAACTCAATTGTATTAATTAACATAGCATGTGTTTTACAACAGTACACTAAACATAATTTTATTTACAAATAGACATACAAGCAAAAAAAAGAAATATGGTAAACTTTGTTTCACCATGCATATAAATATGGGTCATGTAAAGAATGCATTTTCCTTTTTTGCCTGCACACATGTTTTTTGTAAATAGTTGCAAATGATATTTGATGCTTTAGAAATATCTCTACATCAAAACTTTGTTCCATTTAAAATGACTAATGAATTTTTCAATCAAAAGGTTTTCTAAAAAAAAAAAAATTAAAAAACATTGCACTAGTCATAAATAGTTTATTTCTCCTGTTTTCTTTCATTTAATACTGTAAATGCGAGCTGAGTCTCCTCCTGCTTTAAGACTCGTTCACATGCCAACTATGCATCTCACTCTTCTATGCATTATGTGCACGTGGATACATGTATGCATATATGTCTCAAGCATTATTTCAAATGTTTCTGATTGTTTGCATTCAATAATTAATACAAATTAATAATGCATTCTTGCTTCCTAATTAAGATAATAAAGAATCTTCCTTCTCACAAATGTATACATACACACACAAAAAAACAAGTATTCATTGGTATGTCTATAAAAAAGTCCACGTATACATGGTACCCATAAATAAAATTTCCCTTGCATTCATCTAGACGTGTTTCCTATTCACATGTCCCTATGGACCACGTTGCCCATGCACCCTAAAAATTCCATGCATTAGTGTGCTTCTAAAAATTACTTCAAACTTTTTTAGCTATTTTTAATACATTTATATTCCTATCTGCTATCTAAAAACTTTTTCTAACTCATAGCTACATGCCTTTTACCTCTTGGCAGGAACTCGACACTTGCGTCACTTGTTTAGAGAACAAAGTGAAAGAAAAATAATAATAATAATTGATATGTAATATGATTTGATGAAAATAAAAATTGTTAATAATAAACTTATAAAATAATCAAATGTAACTCAAAATAAATTAAAAATAGATAAAAAATTTAAAAAATGATTATTATAAAAAATAAGTTAAAATGATTAAAAGAAAACCCAAGGAAACTATAAAAAATTTGACATGTTGTAATATATATGCATTACGTTAATATATATATACATATATATGTATATATTGCAGTAATATTTTGATCCATTATAGAAAGAGGAGAAAGTGAAAATTAGATTGCAGATAAGACCTTAAAATGTTTATGCCAATAGAAAATATGGAGACACTAATACGCATCTACAAGCTTTCCAACCATCCATTCACACCCGTGAGAGAAAAGATCCGATCAACAAATGATGAAAGGTTTCACAATCAAGGTGACAGATGATGTAAGAATTCATTGATAGCAAGTTATATGATTTGTGAAGATTTCTACTAAGATTCACATAATTTTTATCTCATATAGAGTTCATGGCTTTAAGAAACATGCTAGAAATGACGATACTCAAATTCTACTAAACTACTTTGACACCACGCTCTCTGCTTATAGGTTTTCTTTTAATTTGTATTTAGCCATGTCATTCAACGAACACAGCTAATCTCCCGATGAAAACGCATGATTAACAATACATAAAAATATGTGCAAAAAGACATGACCTATCATAGTACCATCAAACAGGGGACCCACCGAGCAGAAGGAAGCGCAGTTGACGAATAAGATAGCAGAGAGATACATAATGATTTGGATGAAAAGATGTGTGGATTAACAAAAGTAGATGTAGATGCATGGATAATGAATCTAATGGATAATAAAATGATTGCGATTAGATTAATAAATTTATATTAGCCTAAAATGAACCTAATGAATTAAGCAATGATGATGGATGATAGTTGATATGGTGCATTATGATATGTGGATGCAGGTGTCATGTCATGGTATATCAAATGCAAGAGCAGGAAAAGTGGAAGATGAAAGATACAAGGAGAAATAGGGATGAAGGGTAGAAGCAAGTGCACATGGAATCAATAATTAGGTGAGAATTATGGAATAGGTGGGATATGTGGTTGGTGGATGATATAAAATAAATATGTAGGGAAATAAGGTTACAAATGATATTTGATGCTTTAGAAATATCTCTACATCAAAACTTTGTTCCATTTAAAATGACTAATGAATTTTTAGATCAAAAGGTTTTCTAAAAAAAAAAATTTAAAAACATTGCACTGGTCATAAATAGTTTATTTCTCCTATTTTCTTTCATTTAATACTATAAATGCGAGCTGAGTCTCCTCCTACTTTAAGACTCGTTCACATGCCGACTATGCATCTCACTCTTCTATGCATTATGTGCACGTGGATACATGTATGCATATATGTCTCAAGCATTATTACAAATGTTTCTGATTGTTTGCATTCAATAATTAATACAAATTAATAATGCATACTTGCTTCCTTATTAAGATCATAAAGAATCTTCCTTCTCAAAAATGTATACATACACACACAAAAAAACAAGTATTCATTGGTATATCTATAAAAAAGTCCACGTATACATGGTACCCATAAATAAAATTTCCCATGCATCCATCCACACGTGTTACCTGTTCACATGTCCCTATGGACCATGTTGCCCATGCACCCTAAAAATTCCATGCATTAGTGCACTACTAAAAATTACTTCAAACTTTTCTAGCTATTTTTAATACATTTATATTCCTATCTGCTATCTAAAAACTTTTTCTAACTCATAGCTACATGCCTTTTACCTCTCGTTAGGAACTCGACGCTTGTGTCACTTGT
>VDFB02246223.1:0-12496 GCA_007258455.2 Sequoia sempervirens
CACATCCCATGCCATGCTTCAAACCCTCACACATGCACAAGCTCAACCTGCTAACCTGCAGCAAACTTCCCAACCTTAAACAACTACCCTTGTGGTTGCTTTTATAGAAAACAAGCTCCCACAAAACCACCAAGTGGTATTACATAAACCATGTGCCCAAAACCATACAACATCATGTGACCCCACATTTAATATTGGGTACTTTATTATTTTATTATTCCCCCAATATTAAATAATTACATTTGACAATTATGTCCCAATGATACATACAACAAAGTGGCCCCAACATTATAACTCCTTGTGATGCACGTTCACCTAGAAAACCCCTAGGTGCACCACACACATAATAAATAAATAAATAAAATATTACAAACATTATGCAAGGTGTACAACACCCAATCCTAACAATCTCCCACTTGTTGTATACATCGCATAAGGGGGTAACAAATAAACTCCACAGGCAACATGTACCATTCTAGAATCCAAGTGCTCCATGTGCTCCATCAAGATACCTGTAACAAGAACCAAGGTGTCCACCATCTCATCCATGAATGCTCCCATCCTCCACCATGCCAACTGCACTAAGATATGAACACATCCAAAGAGACGTCACACTAACTATCACAAAGAAGCATAAACTGCCTCAACCTGATATCTCAAAATACAAACACTGAATCCAATATGCACCAGTAGCTGTCAAGAATAAATCACCATAGCTGAAATGACACCCATAGCAAATGCCAACACATCCAACTATCCATACCTCCAAGGTATACATATAACATAGTAAACTCATGCCAACAACATATCCACCCATAAACCACAATGACAAACTCCATGTGCAAACCTGTCAAAAGTGACATACACATCCAAGAGCTCCCACTGCATGGGCAATGTCAAGATGAATGCAAACCTGGAATGAGTGCATTCAACGCGTCGCTTCGTTAACATCCCAAAAAAGGCACCATCACAAAGGCATACCAAGTCTACTACCAGCATCTCATAGAAGTAAACATGTAGTACCAAGGAACATCCACATTGATAAGCAAAACCTACAAACCAAACCCTGTAGCATGTCCTCCTACACACACCTCTAAATGCCAACTGTGTCAAGTATGATCTCCTCCATAATACCCCATAACAAAAGCCATAACCACATCCATCCATCCAATCACCAAGATCAAAGATAACATATGTAACTAACATGGATGTAAGCATCTCAAAACAAGAAGTTCAAACTCAAAGTAACCATTCCCAAACCAAGGAAATCAGCCCAATAAACCATCTCCTAAACCCAACATGTACAAGGAGATAAACATGCCAACACTCATCAAATGAACCCTCCAGAAACCAAATATCCATGGCTCAAGATCCATATCCATGAGAAGACAAAGCATAAACATAATGCACCTGAAAGAATAATGGGAAATACCTCTCAAGTGAACCACCGAGTAGACCAAGAGTGGGGAATGAGAATGCTCCTCTAGGATATCCAAGTCATCATGACTCAACCAAGAACACTCTCCTCATCAGTCCATGTTGAACTCACGCCCAACCAAGGTGTAGGCTTCCTCGGACTTCCTGCTAAAACCTCATCAAGAGTAACCATATCAATAACATGTCTCTAATCACAAGAGAACACCAAGCCTCACCTATGTCTCCAAGTATCCATGAGCACCTGTAACCGATCAATCCATGCTAAACTACCAAACAGTGATCAATGTACTCAATACAAAGAGAACCAACCAAGATCAAAATCCTTGAAAACCAGCTTCTGAGTCGGGAACATAAACGCTTGACACCGCCGATCTCCCGCAGCCTCTCGAAAGAGATAAATGCTCCGGATCATCATAACGTAATGCCATGCCTGTCTAAACTAAATGAAATTCAGAGTATGCCGCTGACATAATAGCAAAACCATGCTGCAACCAGGGATCACGTCAAAGGCCAGCAGAGTCTTGAAGACGATACGTCCAGCATCTCCAGCGTACAATGTCCAAAAGAACTCACCAGCGTAACACCACAGAATCAAAGAGCTCCTCCATGACACCAAGATCACTTTGCTGAAGACAACCATCCATAATCAACAATGGATCCACATCATCGCCAAATGCTCCCACTGAACCGTGATACCGAGCAATCCCATGGCACCATGATGCACAAAACTAACACTACATCACTGTCATAAGCTTACACAAAAACCTGTGAATCCAAGCTCTCAATGACAACATGATAACCATCCTCTAAAGCAAGAAGATACACTGCCAAACCATCATATCCATCACCGCCAAACCATCACTGTCACAAGCTCCCACTGAACCGTGTAACCAAGCTATCCATGACATCATGATACCAATCTCCTAAACCAAGAAGATACACCGCCACAACCAGAATTAGGATCCAATCCAACACCACCAATCATGCACCTGTATAAACCATCATAACATGCCAAAGTCTCTAATGCACAAGAAACATCCATGACATCATGATCACCACCAAATATACCAACAAATCAACCCAACCATGTCCACATATCTGCATAATCATAGTCAACTACATAGATCTCATATCATGATTGTACCTGGTAATACCATCTCACCTCCTCAACATGACAACCAAAACAGCAAACCAAGTGACTAAACCAAGCCACTAAAACTGATCATGCATCAACACTGAAATATCAATGGGCAAAGACAACCCATATCCAAGTCATAGGTGCAACAAGTAAGTATAGACCGCCTACAACATTGCACAACTTGTAGATACAACAATGCAACATACATGCTGATAACCATGTCAAAATTATAATAATCTAAGATATACAACTGAGCATACAATGAATCCAATATCAAATATCTCAAATCCAACAATCCATAAGCTCATAATAACACCATAGTCAAAGAGACCCATAAACAGCTCAGATGAGAAAAATAGCAAATAAACCATGCCAAAATATCTCCGGAAACTTGATCCATTAGTTATACGAATAAACTGCCATTGACTGACCGAAGTCAAAAATCTGACTCTGCGTACATTGCTCGTTATACCTCTCAAAGCTCAAAATAGGCATATCTGACTTCAACCAAGTAAAACACTATCAAAACTACAAAATCATGGAACAAGACCTATACCACTGCGTAGTGCTCGGAACCAGCTTTCCAACGACTATAAGAAGTCGAAAATCCGACACTCTGGGCAAAAGTTATATGCGTTTGAAAAAAACTGCTGTAAATCAACCTTCAGGTGGCTCTCCGGTGGTGCTCGGGGGGCGCTCCGGTGGTGGGTGGCGGCGGATTCCAAAATTTGTTATCAAGCCCGGTTAATTTTCAAAATCACTTACATTACAGACCTGGCCGCAGCATAAAATATGGCTAAATTCATTTTTGAAATCCGTGAAGATTTATTGGTGAGCCGACGGTTAAATTTTCAAATTTTCAAATTTATAAGAACTGTTTTAGAATAAAATGGAAGGCGACCGCGCCAGCGGTGGTGGCAAAGGTCGAGCACCACTGCGAACGAGTCCCTTCGCCCGGTTTGTATCAGCGAGCGGCGAGCTCTATAGCCAGAAACTATAACTGGCACGTAGAGATGCGGCGTACGGCGAGGTCTCACGGACCCCAATACCCAATTTTTGTTTTTCAATTTTTTGATTTTTATATTTTTCTAATAATTTTTTTTTTTTGTTTTTCGTTTTTGCAGGTATGAAAATTTCGACGAGGTTTTTTTATTTTTTCCGGATTTTATTTTTTTTTCTTGAGTACGACGTCCGTACGGTCGAACAAGGGAAACATTTTTTTTTTCTGTAACCAAAATAGGGTATGTTATATGTCAAAATTTCTCTCTCAGCCAACCTGAATCCAACCATGAGGTCCATTTTGAACCAGGAGATCATATGTGAAAGCTCACCCCCAAAACCCTCATTTGAATGCATGACCAAGAAACCCTATTTTGCCAAAATTTTCTTATACCCCAAATCTGCAAACAACCCATCAAACCAGCAAACCCAAAACCCTCAGATCTGTAATAAAACCCTCAGATCTACAATAAAACCCTCAGATCTGTAATAAAACACCTGCAAAACCCCTATATCTTGCCATTGCCTTTCATTCTCTCACGTAACCTAGGGTTATTCAATCCACAACCAAAGCTCTGATACCACTTGTAAGGAAACTATGCAGCCATAGAATGACAATTTCCACATAACCCAAATCTGAAAACATGCAAGTAAAATACTCAACATCAACATGCAAGACAATAGACAACATACCCATCAAAGATGACATAAGATATACCCTGGGAAAACCCTCAAGAGGGAAAAAATCCAGCCTCCAAAAGCATCCACACTCCATGTATTATTTAGCAATGAAAACCCATTACAATACATCTGCAGAGACTCCATGAACGCCGGAGGTACAAACTTTATTCATGCATTCCGTAATGACCAAGCGCCGAATCCACACATCATGCACCATGCTTCAAACCCTCACACATGCGCCAAAGCTCAACACACTTCTTTGCAGCTTGGCCTTGGCTTGGCAAACTAACTACCCTTGTGGTTGCTTTTATAGAAACAAGCTCCCACAAAACCACCAAGTGGTATTACATAAACCATATGCCCAAAAATATTACATCATGTGACCCCACATTTAATATTGGGTATTTTATTATATTTTATTATTCCCCAATATTAAATAATTACATTTTACAATTATGTCCCAATGATACATACAACAAAGTGGCTTTAACATTACCGCTCCTTGTGATGCGTTCACCTAAGAAAACCCTAGATTACATACACATAATCAATAAATAAATAAAATAATACAAACATTATGCAAGATTGGCCGCAACACCCAATCTAACAGTTATTAGCCAGAGGTGCTTAACATAATCCCATAGGATTAGATGATAATTTTCTAAGTATCACGGTGTCCGATTAACAACCCATTGAAGATTGCAATCATTTTGCACTTTGGACTCTTAAGGGATTTTGCTAGTTGAATGTAGCTCAGAGCGATTCAGCATGTTTGGGTGTGAAAGAGGACCATGCCTAGTGTAAACATACCCACCTGAATGCATTGAAATAGTTTGTTTGGTCACACAAGTTGTAGAACAAAATTTTCACCACTTTGCAACTTTCAACTACCTGCATTTGACAACTTTTTTCCCAAGTGAAAATTCGCCACCACAGAAAAATGCCTCCAAAAGAGGTTAATTTAGAGGGGCCCAACAAGATTCCATAGCCTCAAATAAGAAGTTTCTAAGCATCATATTATCCAAGTAACACTATCTTCAAGTTTGTAGTCATTTTGCACTTTGGACTCTTAAGGGATTTTATTGGTTGAATGTAGTTTAGAGTGATTCAGCGTGTTTGGGTGTGAAAGAGGACCATTCCTAGCATAAAAATACCCACAAGGATGCTTTGGAATAGTTTATTTGGTAACAAAAGTTGCAAAACAAAAGTTTCACCACTTTGCAACTTCCAACTACTCGCATTTGATAATTTTTTCCCCAAGCAAAAATTCACCACCACAGGAAAATGCCTTTGAGATAGTGAAAACTGAGAGAGCTTATTGTAGAGGGTCCCAACTCAATCCCATAGGCTCATACAAGAATTTTCTAATCATCGCGGTATCCGAGTTACAGCATGCTAAAGTTTGCAACCATTTTGCACTTTAGACTCTTAAGGGATTTTACCAGTTGAATGTAGCTCAGAGCGATTCAGCATGTTTGGGTGCAAAAGAGGACCATTCCTAGCATAAACATACCCACTTGGATGCATTAGAATAGTTCATTTGGTCACACAAGTTGTAGAACGAAAGTTGCACCACTTTGCAACTTTTAACTACTCACATTTGACAACTTTTTCCCTAAGTGAAAATTTTCCACCACGGGAAAACACATTTGAGATAGAAAAAATTGAGAGAGGTTATTGTAGAAGGGTCCAATGCAATCCCATAGGCTCAAACATGAAGTTTCTAAGCATCACGATGTCTGAGTAACATCCCATTGAAGATTGCAACCAGTTTACACTTTGTACTCTTAAGGGATTCTACCGGTTGAATGTAGCTCGGAGTGATTCTGTGTGTTTAGGTGCAAAAGAGGACCATTCCTAGTGTAAAACCACCCATCCAGACACGTTGAAATAGTCTATTTGGTCACACGAGTTGCAAAACGAAAGTTGCACCACTTTGCAATTTTGCACTGCTTGCATTTGACACTTTTTCCATCAAGTGAAAACTAAACACCATGGGAAAACCACTATGAGATAAAAAAACATAAGAGAGGTTATTATAGAGGGGCCCAATTCGATCCCATAGGCTTAGATGGATATTTTTTAAGCACCATGGTTTCCAAGTAATAGTCTGTAAAATATTGCTTCCCTTTTTCACTTTGGACCCTTAAAGGATCGAGTCAGTTGAACGTAGCTCGAAGCAATTCTACATGTTTAGGTACAAAAGAGGACCATTCCTAATATAAATGTACCCATCTGGATGCATTGGAATAGTTTTTTTGGTCACACGAGTTGCAAAACGAAAGTTGCACCACTTTGCAACTTTACACTACCTGCATTTGACACTTTTTCCATCAAGTGAAAACAGGACACCACAGAAAAATGACTCTAATATAACAAAAAATGAGAGAGGTTATTATAGAGGTTACTAACACAATCCCGTAGGCTCAGATGAAGATTTCTTAAGCATCACAGTTTCCAAGTAATAGCCCGCCAAAGATTGATGCCTTTTTGCACTTTGGACTCTTAAGGGATCGATCTGGTTGAACGTAATTTGAAGCGATTCCACATGTTTGGGTGTGAAAGAGGATCATGCCTAGCGTAAACATACCCATTCGAATGTGTTGGATAGTTTGTTTGGTCACACGAGTTGCAGAACGAAAGTTACACCACTTTGCAACTTTACATTGCTTGCAATTAACATTTTTTTCATCAAGTCAAAATTGGACACCACGGAAAAACAACTCTAAGCTAACAAAAACTGAGAGAGGTTATTGTAGTGGTGCCCTAATTGATTTTGATTCCTTAGATGGAATTTTTGTAACTAACACGGTATCTTGGTAACAGACCATCAAAGATTGTTTCCCTTTTGCAATTTGGACTGTTAAGGGATTACATTACTTGAATTACAAATGTTTGAGGGCAGCAATAAATTTCAATATTTGAGTAAATCTCATTACAAGTGTTTATTTCAATAGATTGTATGCTATATTGATATTGATATATAATCAATAGGTTGATTTGTTTTAATAAATAATTTTTTTATAATAAGTTAGTCAATTGGTGCTAGTTATAATAGGGAGAGAATAAAAGAAGAAAAAGAATGATTAGTAACCATCAATGGTTATTACACTCACTATATTAATAATATGATGTTTACAATAAAATGAGATTTATTTGATTGTCCTAATTCTTCTATTTGTGCTACAATTGTCTAATTTGCTTCATACACCATTATGAAACCCAAGTGCTTGTACTTGTAGGCACAATGCCTTATGTACTATGTTCTCACAGATCTTTTACAATGTCACTCATACATTCGAGATTCTCTTATAATGTCTACATCATAGGTGCTCATGATGAGGTTAAGTTCAAATGAATAACTTGAGATTCCCTTGCTAAGCTTCACACACTCTTTTATAATGGCTTCAAATCATAATTGAGATTTGTCAAGATCATCAAATTAAGGATGTTGAATTTCTTTTTTGGCTAAGATTATCTTTGATGGCTCATAAATCAGCATTTTCTGCAAGGAGAGACCAATCAATTTTTATTAGTTTACTTATAAATACGCAAAGTAAAAGAAGAAAAAGAAAGAGCATCCAAAACAAAAATTAAATGAAAATAGATGGAAGGCACTTACAAACAACAAATCTACACCATTTGGTTCCAACTCAGGAATAGCAAGGCATAAACCTTGATGCTTCCATTGAGGATAGGCATGCTAGTCTCTCAACTTAGTCACTCTTGGTCATACATCTTCATTGGGAGTTCCAAGATACCTATTACACACAACACCTCTCATGAATAAAATAACTTGAAATTCAAGATGCTCTTATAATGTCTACATCATAGGTGTTCATGATAAGGTTAACTTCAAATAAATAACTTGAAATTCCCTCACCAAGCTTTGCACGCACTTTTATAATGGCTTAAAATCATAATTTAATTTTCAAGATCATCAAAATAAGGATGTTGCATTGCTTTTTTAGCTAAGATTCTCTTAGATGGCTCATTAATTAGCATTTTCTGCAAGGGGACACCAATCAATTTTTAGTAGGTTACTTACGAATAGGAAAAGTAAAATAAGATGATATTAATGGCATCATACAAATTAATGTGCATACAAATATAAATTAATAAGAACCAATGTGCATACTTACAACAAACCATCTGGGTCTGCTCTACTCTTTATTGTGTTAAGTATTGCCTCATGGTCAGACTCACAAACCTTCCACAAGGTTTTGTTCAAAGGTCTACCCCCATATTTGGTCAAACAAACATTGTATGCCACGACAAGGTTTGAGTAATGAAGAATCTTACGATGCATGTCAAAGTCCTGCAACATCCAATATTTAACACTCTTATGTGGGTACCTTCTAAGCCACATTCTAGTAACAACAACTGAGCCTGGAGGGTATTCAATGTTTTCTCCATCTATAAACAGGGCCTTCAAATTCTTTTTGGCCTCAACACAATGACACAAGTAATAGTTTGTTCCCTCTTCATTGTCTTCATCTACAATAACTGCATAAACATTCCCTACACTTATATGTATAGAAAATCTCTTCAAATTAATCAACATTACAAATACACTACAAAGTAAGATAAGAATAGGAATTTCAAAAACTAAGCAAGTAGATATATTACCTGGTTGAACTAGATCTGATATGTGGTCAAAGTCTCCAGATGAATCCATTTGTGTTAGTTCCAATGTCGTCGGAGGGTGATACGTGTGAAGTGGGCTAAAATAACTTGTCAACCATTTCTCAACCCACCCTCTAACTCACAATCATTCCAGGCTTCCATTGTACATGAAGAACAAAAGCATGCCATCTTCTATGTATTGATACTCCATGAACCTGCATCTGATCTAAGGAAAGAGTATAGCTCACTCGATCCTTTTAGTGTACAACAATTCTCATATGGTGCAATGTTAGTATCATCCATCAACTAAAAAAATCTATGAACTGAAGATGTACATTTATTACCTGGACCCATAGAAGCATTACACCACTCGACAATTGATTTTGCATCTGTCAACTTTGCATTGTCTTTATACTTTAACTCTTCTCGTGTTAATGCTCTTTTCACACATGCTCCTACACCATCATGCTCCTCCTTTCCATGCCTAGCCTCACAAAAGTTCCACATATGTTGAACACCTATAATGACATGCATCTTGCTCAACAAGTAGAAAATGCGCGAGTTCTTGAAGTGTGTTGCACAGTTATCCGACCATATTATATGTCGACCATATACTATGCCCCTCTGAGCCAAATCACTATAGAACATCTAGAAGCAACCTTGCATGAACTCTGGAGAATGTGTGCAATCATCACTAATATAAAAGTGATACTCCCTCAATACCTTCCTTTGGTCATCTATATTATCAGTTGCATGAATGAATGCTATGTGCACAAATATCAAAACCTATGTGGAGTTATAATATTGTGACTGCACCTCACATTGTGGTTGTAGAGTGTAGTTCTCTATAAATTCAACCACTGATACTATGTTGCCAACTGGAAAGGTGTCCTTACATAGCTTTAATTGTGTGTCCAACCATCAAGCTCTATGGGTATGCCTTGCATACTCATACACTATTTTATCATGAAACATGGACATAAACTGATACAATGGAATCTTTTGAATAACCAAATCACACCTTTTTGCTTGATTACCATCTTTTGTAATGTATGCCACTATTTTATACTTCCTGATCTCTACTAGTTTTTGTCTCACCTCATTTATGCTTTCCATATGTTGACATACTATCATACGCTACAAGCCACCGCAACGCTCGCATGAACCATCCGAGCATGATGTCTTGTAGAATATTTGGTCATCCTATATTTCACATAAAAATTTTGATAAGAACTCTCTTGAAGATGTTGGTGGGGCTTCTATGCCACAATCCTACAAAACATCGTTAGTATACAATTCTAAATATATAGAACAATAAACAACACCAAGTAGTGTGTGTGTGATTTATCTTGACATAAAAAGGTTTAATCATTTCAAAATATCTTTAACAAATACTAATTTGAGGATAATCCTATTAAAGTTTATGAAAAAATTGGGTATGATTCTTATTCAAAAAATGCTTTGGTTGTGGCTCACAGTTCCAACTACTGATTCTCCTTCTTACCACATCCCTTTGATTTGGATATGGCCTTGTGTTATTCTTCCAATACTCTTCAACTAGTTTCCTCAATGCTTCAACAACTTTTTTATCTTTTCATGGAAGTCTCCCCAAGAATGCCCATAATTCATCTGAATTGGTGTCATCAATTCTTTGCCTCCTTTGAACGAATCTTGATAAAGTTTTTCTACTAATTCTCATTTACATCACTCGTCTCTCTAATGAGATGAGTTCTCTTTGTTTGACTACTTACCAAAGTCAATGTAATGACACGTCAGGTGACATTACTATCCTTTGAGCATATGGTATTACCCACACTCTCATAAGAATCCATTAGATTCTTCACAATAGTGTTTTCACTTGAAGCATTCGATGTTCTCAACCCAAGAGTCTTCATGATGTTTCTATACTTTATACCCTGCATCATTTCAATAAATAGTTTACATCTTGCGGTCTCATTTAGCCTTTCAAAGAAGAATTTCCAAATCTTATCAGCATATCTTCTACAAGTGTGTGTTGGAATCTTACCTTCCATGTGCTACAAAATATTCTCATCAATATTAATCAAATACTTTGGCTTTCTACCCAAAATTCTAGATGGTGTTCTCCTAGGTACAGACATCTCAACATTAGGAATTTCATCAATATTTAATTGAGGTGGGCTAGATTGTGTACCTTCGATCAAGGGTGGAGTAGAAGACATACCTTGAGGTTCACATGGGGATGATGGTGTACCTTCTTTGTCAAATCTGAGTGATGATGTACTCTCAACTTGAGATTCAGTGGATGGTATCCCTCCATATTCACTTGTGGTAGATGGTTTCCCTTTATATTCACTTGTGGTAGATGGTGTCCCTCCATATTCGCTTGTGCTTAATGGTGTCCTGTCGTATTCACTTGCGATAGAGGGTGTGTCTCCAACTACAGTATCCGAATCTATCTTACCATGATTCTTTCACATTCATGCCCTTTGTGCTGCCAATGCCTATTCTCTTTTTTATGGTTGAGGTTCCTCTTCAATTGGCTTTTTTTTCAATCGTATCCAATTTCTTCTTTTCACGATATTCCCTCAATCGTTCTCTCTCCTTTGCTTTTTTGGTTTCATACTCTTCATCTGCTAGTTTATTCCTTGTTCATGAATTTTACTTGTAGCATGGTAATGAGATGAATATTATTTCCTAAAAAATGAATCCATACAAAATAAATGAAATATATGTCATTCAAGGCATCATACAAAATACTTACAATCATCATGTAAAAGATTATTTCTAGCATAGACAAAGGTCACATGAATTTTTCTGATGAAATGCCTTAAATAAATGTGGTAATGTGGCATATCATGATTGCAAGATAGGCTCAAAATGGAAGCATGGACAAGGCATGTGAATTCAAATTCCTTGTCAAACAATTCAAATTCCTTGGAAAGCTAGTGGTGCATCGGCAAGCTAATGAGCTCACTAGCCTACCAATGCAATAGGGTTGAGAAGGTAGGTGCAATGTATGCCTCATAGAAATGGGTTCTCACGATAATTACACCAATGTGGTAGGGTTGAGAAGGTAGGGGAATAATAGGCCTCATAGAAATTGGGTCTCACAGTGATGTATCTAACCGTGAGACCCCATTTCTATGAGGCATATGCTTCCACTACCTTGTCAACCCTACCACATTGGCAAGCTAGTGAGTGAGCTAGCTTGCCAATGCAGTAGGGTTGAGAAGGTAGGGGCAGCGTATGCCTCATAGAAATGGGGTCTCACAGTCACTATGAGACCCTATTTCTATGAGGCATATGCTGCCCCTACCTTGTCAACCCTACTGCATAGCAGGCTAGTGAGTGAGCTCGCTAGCCTGCCAATGCGGTAGGGTTGAGAAGGTAGGGGAAACTTATGCCTCATGTAAATTGGGTCTCACGGTCACTTTGAGACCCCATTTCTATGAGGCATACGCTTCCCCTACCTTCTTAACCCTACCGCATTGGCAAGCTAGTGAATGAGCTCACTATCTTGCCAAGCTCACTAGCTTGCCAATGCGGTAGGGTTAAGAAGGTAGGGGCAGCATATGCCTCATATAATTGGGGACTCACATTTATATACATCACCGTGAGTCCCCAATTATATGA
>VDFB02246225.1:0-10137 GCA_007258455.2 Sequoia sempervirens
GCACACTCAAGTAAAAGATGTTTTAATTATTACGGAATGCAAATTCCTTCTTCCTCCAATATTGCATCAAATGTTCGCGTTCATCGTTAGGATGATGGTTGGACCAAAACTGACAATAATCTCATTTCCTTTTTAAGAGGATATCCAAACATCATGCTTGAAATATTAAAGATTATTCCTTGCTAAGAGCCTTAGTATAAATTTGTAATGAAATGAATACCACTACATATTAAAACTTGTAATCAGTTAAGTACAAATTAACTTGCATGTAAATTAGACGGATAGAGTTATTTAGTTTTAGAATTGCTAGTATTTTAATTCAGTAAATTATTTTTTTAATTGGAAGGAAAGTTTTCTTTGACTTATAATTTTGAAGGCTTTTCAAGCATACAAGAAATATAAATTATATTGAAATCCATCTTTTTGTTTTCCATCTAAAATACAAAATTTCAGTACATTTATGTTAGATAAGAAATTTTATGTATTGTAAAAAATAAGCTAATCTAACTATGGATGTTTATGATTTTTAATTAAATTGAGACTTCAAAAATATAAGTTTAGAAAGCATCTCTATCAAAATAACACAAATGTTAAATATGAAAGAAATTTCACACAAAGTTGTAATAATTCTTTCCATAATAATCACAATACAAAGCTTGCAAACAGTATCAAATTCTATTTATCATAAAACAATCAAACACTAATAGTTAGGACTTAGTGAACAACAATTTTAGCAATGAACAAGATTGATAATTACGATTAGCCATCTAAATATGAAAAGACATCTATTTGTATTGTTTACAAAAAGAATACATGAAAATACATGAAGATTTTAATTATTACTTCTATTTAAATAGATTGATTGCATGAATACAAATTTTATTACAAATTAATCCAATCCAATAAAAATCGACCTAAAGCATTTAACATATCAAATGAACTAATAGTTAAGATTATTACAAAATTAAATAATAATCTTACATAAGTTTATCATCTATAGGTCCTAAAATATAATTTTCATTTGAAGCACAATCATGTCAAGTCCCTTTCTCTGCCTCAAGTATGCAACATGGTCTCTTATCCTATTTTCTAATTTCCCATAAGTTAATGAGTTGGGTTATATAAATTATTTTAATAATATTTAAAGTCAATCTTATTGTCTTCTTTTTTTTTGTTAATATTGTAAAAGGTTGCTTTATTTATTATTTCTAGGCCACCTAAATGGGACATAATAAAGCCTTATGTAATTCTAAGATATATTTTAATATTGAATTACTTAAGTCAAATTAGATTTTTTTTGGAAAAATTTATGTCAATTTAAAATTAGATTTTTTTGAGGTAAAATAAATATTTTAATTTTAATTCTTTGAGAGTCTATAAACAAGAATTGAAGGCTAATTTACACCTCCTCCACAAATTTATCAAAACCTTTTTTAATTTGAAATTGATACTTTTGTTCATTTATTGAGTTAGGATGAAAACTCTATTAACAAATGGGATTAAGAACAAATGGAATGAAGGACAAAAACTCTATCAACAAATGGGATTAAGGACAAAAACTCTATGTTTTGAAGGAGAAATTCCATAATTTCCATTGAGTTGACTTGCATTGTATTTCTGATTTTTTTTTTGGTTTTGAAGCTTTCATTTTGATGATCTAATATGTTATTTTTAAAAAATACAAAATTATTCTGATGTGTTGTGTTCTTTCTAGACAATATCAAAATATATTTTGGTGTGGTGTTTTCAAATTTCCCTATTGTGATTTTTAATGGGTCCTTGTGATATTCATTTTAGATGACATCATATTCTATTTTCGTTGCAAACCATATGGTATTTGTGAGATTGAAATTCTTTGATAGTGGATTGCACCAACCTGAGTTCCTAAGTTGGTTGTACCCAATTTGTTTGTGACTGCACTTTAATTAATATTGGTGATATTATTTAATGCTTGCTTTATGTATCAATGAGGAACAAGTTAATATATTGATGGCCTAATAACATTTTTTAGACTATGAGTAACAACAAGGGGTATCTATTGTGAGGTGTGAAGGTGTTTGTCCTAGCTACACCTTTGGAAGGTTGAATGACTACCAAGATTAAGGGTTTTATAATTGTTTAATGTTTTTTATATCTTCAAGCAACTCAATTGTTGCTCCTCAAGGTGGAATTCAGGGTTTAAGGAGCAGCTGAGTTCCAAATCTGAATACCTATACAGCAACAAACTTTCATCTACTATAGTTATCCATACTATCTTTCTTACTTAGATACACTTCCTAACTTTAGTATTTCAAGATGTAATGGAAATAAATATAACAAACTTCTAGTTGCAAATAGTCCTAACTAGATTTAGGTTGTAGCCCAACTCAAATCCAAAATTTAAGTTTTTGTTCTGAGGGCTACCAACATTATGAAAAGAATGACAAGCGAAAAAACAAAAGTGCAAAAATAGAGCAACTACAAATCAGATAACATAAACAAAAATGACACCAGGATTTTATCGTGGTTCACCAAAACTATGGCTACATCCACACTGAGCAGAGGAATATTATTATTCTCAACAACAGCAATTACAAATGAAAAGTGCAGCATAAATAAAGTTACAATTCACTCCAAGAAGTGGAATATGAAAAGACAACAGCTTGGAGGGAAAAAAGATGCCCGTTGGGCTTCAGCACTCAACAAATCTCCCACTTGAAGCCAACGGATGCTGCAACTCGCCAACCATTCCCCTACTCTAAATTTATGGTTACTTCTTCTTAACCAGACCAAGAGAAGTCCTAGCGCATTCGAACTTCTCTTTGCCTACAACTTTGGTAAAAATATCTGCCGGATTGACCTTTGTGTCAATTTTTACAATCTTTAACTTGCCCTCTTCAACCACATGACGAACATAATGAGCATGACGGTCAATGTGTTTGGAACGCTGCTGAGATGAATGATTGTGAGCCATAAAAATGGCACTACGGCTATCACAAAACAGAACATACTCGCGTTGGTGACACCTCAAATCACTAAACAATAGTTGTAACCAAATCATCTCCCTAGCACCTTCGGAAAGAGCCAAATACTCAGCTTCAGCAGAAGAAAGAGCAACTGAATGTTGCAGCCTTGAGACCCAACTAATGGCTACACCAGCAAATAAGAAAACATAGCCAGTGGTAGACCGACGTTTATCCAAATCTCCGCCAAGATCAGAATCAGTGAAACCTTGCAGCTGAACATTATTTCCACCAAAACACAAAGCATAACCAACAGTACCTTTAAGATACCTTAAAATCCATTTGACTGCTTCCCAATGAAACTTTCTGAGATTGCTCATGAACCTGCTCACAACTCCCACTGCATGAGCAATATCAGGACGAGTGGAAACCATGGCATACATAATACTGCCAACTGCAGATCGATAAGGAATATTCTCCATAAAATCTTTATCCTCTTGGGTTTTTGGACTCAAATCAGAAGACAAACGAAAATGAGCAGCAAGAGGAAGAGAAACAACTTTTGCATCAGCCATACTAAATCTATCAATAACCTTGTTAAGATATGCCTCTTGTGATAATAATAGTTCTTTCTTTCATCTATCTCTACTGATCGTCATGCCAAGAATCTTCTTGGCTGCACCTAAGTCTTTCATAGCAAACCGTGTAGCTAATTGCTCCTTCAACTCAGAAACAATCCTCTTACTAGTACCAGCTACTAACATGTCATCTACATAAAGCAAGAGAATAACAAATTCACCAGTAGAAATCTTCTTGTAATAAACACATGGATCTGCGTCACACCTGACAAACTTGTGCTCAATCATGAAGCGATCAAATTTAATATACCACTGTCACGGGGCTTGTTTGAGCCCATACAAACTACACTTTAGCCTGCAGTAAAGATGTTCCTGTCCTTGTTGTTTAAAACCTTCCGGCTGCTCCATGTACAACTCTTCATCAACATCACCATGTAGAAAAGCTGTCTTGACGTCCAACTGGTCAAGTTCAAGATCCCAAACTGCAACTAAACCCAAAACTGCCCGTATTGTATTCATTCTCACAACTGGAGAGAAAATCTCATTAAAATCAATGCCTTTCTGTTGAGCATACCCTTTGACAACCAGCCTGGCACGATAACGTTTCCTGCCTGCATCCTCTTCTTTCAACTTATACACCCAACGATTTTTCAAGGGTCTGCGGTTAGGCGGAAGTGGCACTAAGTCCCAAGTGTTGTTAGCCTGCAACGAAGTCATTTCATCTTGCATTGCATCAAACCATTTATCAGAATCAACTGCCTGACACGCTTCTTTGAAAGTAGCCGGTTCAGGTTGATCGGAGAGTAAAAGCTCAGGCTCAGCCTCTTCTGAAAACAATAAGTCATAATCAGAAAATTTTGAAGGACATCTCTTCTCCCGGGTAGACCTCCGTAACTGAGGACCCTCTTGTGGCAAATTAGAATTATCCAGATTCATTCGTTGTAGTTGATTTTGAATACTGGTTACCTCGTTTTGCAAAACACCTCTATTCAAAACATGATCTTCAAGACTGTGCCTCTGTATATCACCTGATTGCATAATCCCCTGTGCTTGATCATCAATCATCTGCCCCTGCATACTAATCGACTGAGGTTGTGGTTGAAAACGAACTTGAGGATGCTGCATTGTAGGCGTATCTAATGAATGATCTAGGGGCGACTCATTCCCTGAAGCCCGCGTGGGATCAAAAACTGGCAGCCCGTGATCTGAAGCTGGCGCAGGAAACAGGGAAGACCGCGGACCTTGTCTTGGAGGCTACGAATCATGTGAGGAAGGCTGCGAAGCATGTGAGGGACGCCCATTCTGTATAGAAGGCTGCGAATTATATGAAGGATGCGCTGAAGACAGCGATGAAGACCCTGAAGAATGGTGCGAAGGCTGCGGAGCAACAGAACAAGGCACATAATGTGCAGAATTAAAGGGAATAGGGGTTGGCGCAACACAAGATGAAGTCTGTAATTCACCAGTATTGGAAGGCTACGAATCACAGCCAGAACACTGCTCAAACAATGACTGCGTAGCATCATTAGGAGAAAACAGAGATGAAGACATAGAAGGAACAGGGGATAAAACAGAGGTGGGTGAACAAGTAATTCCACCTACATTACCAGCCTGTAAATTACCTCCACGTGATCCATTTGAATAATCATTGCCAAAAACTGAGAAAGGAACATACTCCTTAGTAATTACTGCCTGTGTCTGCAAAGCTGGAAAAACATGCTCATTAAAAACCACATCCCTGCTGCGAGTAATTTTATTGGCGACAGGATCCCACAACCGAAAACCATACTGATCTTCGCCGTATCCAACAAGAATGCACTTCTGAGATTTGGGGTCCAGTTTGGATCTTTTCTCCTTGGGAATAAGAGAAAATGCTTCACATCCAAACACCCGAAGATGTGAATAGGAGATCCGCTTTCCAAGCCACTCCTCCTCTGGAATACCAAAATCTAACCGCGATGATGGGCTTCGATTAATTAAATAAACTGCGGTGTTGCAAGCTTCAGCCTAGAACTCTTTGCCCAGTCCAGCATTAGAAAGCATACAGCGTGCTTTCTCCAAAATTGTTCTATTTAACCTCTCTGCAGCCCCATTTTCTTGAGGCGTAAAAGGAACAATTTTGATCCTCCGAATACCATTGTCAGCACAAAAATTATCAAATTCTAGTGAGCAAAATTCACCACCGTTATCCATTTGCAAACATTTAATGGTATGCCCACTTTGATTTTCAACTAAAGCTTTAAAATTTTTGAATTTGCTAAAAACTTCAGACTTCCTATTAATCATAAAAATCTAGACTTTCCTAGTGCAGTCATCAAGGAAAGTTACAAAATAGTTAGCCCCTCCAAGAGAAGTTACCTCAGTCGGTCCAAAGACATCCGAGTAGACAAGCTCCAAAGGTGAAGTACGCTTTTCACGTCCCATCTTCAAGAAGCTGACCCTTTTCTGTTTGCCATAAAGACAATGTTGGCAAAAGTCCAAATCCATTGATTGCAAACCCGGTAATTGATCTCTTCTGACCATCACTTCAAGACCTTTTTTACTCATGTGTCCAAGACGTTGGTGCCAAAGTACGGTCTCATTGTTTGTCAGTGCCATAGCAGCTCCCACTTGAGAATTATTCTCAAAAACATATAAGCTGCCCACTCTATCTCCTTTGGCAATCTGCAGAGCACCCTTGTTGACTTTCCACGAATCCGGAAAGAAAAAAGTATTGCAGTCTTGTGAAAAAAGTTGGCTGATAGAAATCAAGTTCTTCTTGAGTTTTGGAATATGTCTAACATCTTGCAAAAGCCATGTGGTACCATTCTTGGATTGTAAGAGAACATCCCCTTTACCAACTATCTCTAAAGATTTGTTATCCCCCAAATAAACATTCCCAAACTGTCCTGCCTGATAATTAGAGAAGGCATCCGTACAAGAGGTAGCATGAAAAGATGCACCCGAATCTAAAACCCACAAGTCTGAAGTAACTTCGCTTACGGACAAAACCAAAACACTATCATTGTGTTCATAAACAACATTAACCTCGCTGTCTTTAACCTTTTCTTGTGCCTTCTTATAGGAATAACAATCTTTTTTAGTATGACCAGGCTTACCACAAAACCAGCAGTCGCCAATTCTACCTCTGGATTTTGATCTTTTTGCAGATTTAGATCTTCTCCTATTATTGTCTTTGCCTCTATGACGAGGCCTTCCTCTACTAACAGCAGTTAGAGCTTCGCCTGAAGAGTTCTCTTGGTTCTTCCTTCGCATATCTTCGCTGAGAAGAGTAGCAGCAGCATCATCAAACTTCAATTTATTTTTCGCAGCCACAGAAGTACTCACAGCCATAACAACTCCTTCCCAGCTGTTCGGTAGCGAACACAGCAATAAAATTGCTTTAATTTCATCATCCAGATTGATGCCCACTGAAACTAACTGAGTAACCAGCGTATTAAAATCATTAAGGTGGTTGGACACAATTCCACCTTCTTTCATTTTCAGGTTATACAACCTTTTCATAATAAAAACTTTATTAGACGCTGAAGCCATCTCGTACATCGAAGAAAGTTTATCCCACAATTCCTTCAAAGTTTTTTCTGTTGAAACATTAAACAATACATTACTGGATAGCAAGAGGAAAATTGTAGCCTTTGCCTTCCTGTCCAGCTTCTCCCACTCCTCATCTGTCATAGAACTTGGCTTCTTCGCTTTCCCATCAAGCGCGAGTGAGAGGTCTTGCTTTATCAGCAATGACTCCATTTGCACCTTCCACAAACTGAAATTCTGACCCGAGAATTTCTCTATCTTCGCTTCCTCCATAGTTCAGGAAATTCATCACCAATTTCCCAATCAGCTATACCGTCACCGTACAGCTCTGATACCAATTGAAAAGAATGACAAGCGAAAAAATGAAAGTGCAGAAACAGAGCAACTGCAAATCGAAGAACATAAACAAAATGACACCAGGATTTTATCGTGGTTCACCAAAACTATGGCTACATCCACATTTGGAAATGGAGGGAATATTTATTAATTTCTCCAACAACAACAATACCAAAATGAAAGCAACATAAATAAAGTTACAATTCCTCAAAGTGGAATATGAAAAGACAACGACTTGGAAAAAGATGCCATTGGGCTAACATATTTGCATTAACCATACACGAGTACAAAGATGAGAGTGGGAACAAGAAACTACACTAGCACAATGTCAAAAGATTTGGATTATAGAAATCGTTGGTTACTATGCATGGCAAAATCAGCAACTACATTTGCAATTGCCAACTCCAAGTTGGCCTTGAAACTATGAGCAGGAAACAATAAAAAAGAAAACAAATCACATAACAATAACCATGAACCAAAACAGCGTGCTATTTCCTGTGGGAAAATATATGCACAACTTACAAATTTCTCCAACCAATAACTTGTTTTTTTTTCTGCAAAGAGCGAGGCAATACTTCCAATCAATTGGCTGCAAATTGCTACGGTTCTTCATTCAACTAGAAACTACCATTTCATTAGCCATCCACCATTTCCCTGTAGCTGCACCCCAACTCCACGCCTACCTCAGCAAATTCCCCCACTTTTCTGGGCTGAAAACCTGCTCATATTCTTTTCCTGCGCTCAGCTCATAACTACCTATTCTTTTTAATAACTCCTTTATTTAGCTCTCCATGCAAAGATCTCAAACTGTTAAGGATCTGTTTTTTTGGCTGACGGTCTTGTGCTGTTCCTGGTTCCTTAGACTGCTGTGGCCCCCTGAACATTATTAAAAAAATCCATTTCAAAGTTCATTGTTTTGCTCCATGCATATCTGCCTTCCCATGTTACAAATTTCTTGATAACTGAAATTTAACTGTCCTTATTTTTCCAGCCGCGTGGGTATTTGGAGGTGTTTGATTGCATCTATTTTTAATCTGCCTTATTCACTTCCAGTTGCGGGTAAATGAGGTTTTGATTTTCTCATTTTGCAATGTCTTACCAACTTCTACACAGCTGCACGGGTATGTAAAGGTACAAGTTAATTTAAATGGTTGTCGGTGCTCCTGCATCAAGATACAAAATAGTTATATAGTCATTCTAATAATTTGGATGGTTTACCACCAAATATAAGTTGTTGAACATTGTAATAATTTGGAAGGCCTTCTATTGGAATCACTGATTGGATGGCATAGCCACCAAGTTTTTGTATTCATTATCCACCAATTTGGCCTTATCTAGATCATCTTGTAGTTTGCCATTTTCACATTGACTAGTTCTATATATATAGTCCCATCTTTTTTATTTTCTTATTGACCTATTTTTTATTGTCTTCTTATTTAGAATATGTAGTCTATAGACATATACATAGTCTCATTTTTTTTAACCAACAACACTAAAGATGTGAAGGGGCTCTTACTAGGCCTAATGTGTCTCATTTCAAGTAACTCCTCGGTAGCCTTCTTTATCTCATCTTTGTGCCTCTTCAAGTTCCTATAAGGGGTGGTGATCATAGGTTTATTGCCCTCCAAATCAATGACATGCTCAATGCCTCACTTAGGAGGCCTCCTTGGGGGTATTCGACCAAAACCTTGTTGTGCTTAGACATCAAAACCTGTACATCAGGATGGTAACTCCTCTTCTTCTCTGTAATGGCTGGCATAATGGTAGACTCTTCTACCCACTCTACATGGTCAGGTCTAATAAGTCTATCCATTATTTTAAAAGAGAATACTTGTGGCCCACCATTTGACATGCCCTTAAATAAAACCTTCGTACCATTCACTTCAAATATCATCTCCATGCTCTGCAAGTTCATATAGAACTATCCAATAGATCACATCCATGACATACCACGGACTACATCTATGTCTCATATGCTCAACACATAGAATTCATCTCTGATCTCATAATCAACCAGTTGAATGCTCAAATTAGGAATCTTTCTTGTGCATGTGAGGGTGAATCCATTTGCTACCATCACCTTGAAGCCATCAAAATATTCTATTTTAATTCTCATCCTAGCTAAAACTCACTCATCTATAAAATTATGAGTGGCACATGTTTTAATAAGAGTGACTATTTGTTGTCCACATAATACAACCTAAACTCTGAAAGAACCAACCTTTTGAAATCTAGAGAGTTGGGCAAGTGTGCCCCCTATTTACTTCACTAGGTGTAATTCAATGTACTACATGCTACATAAGTAAACTAAACTATATGCAGAACATGGAATAGAACAACAAAATGGAAAACATGGTAGGCTATCAATATGAGATACTTTTATTCATTTTTAGAAAATATCACCATGTACAATCACAGAATTATCAACAGTACTATCAACCATGATCATCATAACATGTTCCCAACTACAAAAACTGAGTACATATAACGCTCGGCGATGGTTGAGCAACCAACCAGTTTCATAACCCGTTACCACTAATCAGGACTTAGTTACTCGAATACACATGATATTTATTGCATTTATTATTCCCGCTAACTATATAAGTCTTATTAACATATAACCAAACTACACTACGACCGAATATGACCGACTATAATAAAAGTAAAGACAACTACAACTTACATCATCCCCCCCACAAAAGAAGTCATCTTCCAAACGACATGACAACCCAAAAGGGAATGATACAACA
>VDFB02246227.1:0-15482 GCA_007258455.2 Sequoia sempervirens
GTTTTGATCTAATTTTAGGTCTTGCTCAAAGTGGACTTAACCACTTTCACTCCACATAAAATATGCTATAGATGGATCAATCATAGGTGATCTTTGCTTGAGGTGCCTTACATAGGACACCTAACCCTATACTAGGTTAGCTTTGGTCTCAGGGTTGTGGAAGGAAGCTCTGTCACACTCAACCTCGTTTTCCTCTCACTCCACCTTCAAGTGACATGCTTTCTTAACATTACATGAGTAATGTTATCAAGTGTGCATGATGGTCATCGTGTTAGGCACGATGTTAGATTAAGTAGTTGCTAGTTTTAAAAAAAAAAGTTGTGTCATGTTGTCATATTGAAATTTTGGAGCCTTCAAAATGTATAAAGGGTGCCTTACATTAAAATGGCATCAAGGCATGTGAATTTTTTTTGTTTGAGAGGAGTAGCTAATCCAAAATTGGTATTGAATGTACATGTGTGTTGCATGAAGGTAAGTGGATATATTAAAGTTGTTTTTGTTAATTCAAATCATTCTATAATCCTTCTGTAATCATTTTTGTTCTATTACAGCACTTATTAATAACTATTATATTACAATACATTCTATTTATGAATACTTACAATAAAAATAATATTCCTAGCACTGGTAATTGAATGCACAAGCATTTGTGTGATCAATAAGGTCCACCACAAATCACTATTGAGTGGGAAGCAAGGAAGGAAGTTGTTAATATTTGTAAATATTAGAGAAAGTAAAGAAAAGGAAGCATGTTAATAATTCAATATGGAATAATAGGAGGTGAACGAGGATAAGATTTTTTGAATCTCAAGCAATTAATCATGAATAATTTTAATTACAATAATTCTTTTAAAGTGATTTTAATTAATTACATTTGGTAAATTAAATACAATTTAAATTTTCAAATAATTAGTTTTTCGTAGTAATAATAAGTTCTCTCCAAAATTTAAAGTATGATATAATTTTATGTGTATTCTAGTTTAATAGTTGGCAGGCTTAGATGCACATGTATATTTAACATTTTTCTCTAGGTTAATCAATCAATTGATTAATTATTATTTAATTTTCTCAAGAAAATGAAATGCATTCGAAGACTAAGAACCATTTGCATAAAAAAGGAAATTCATGTTTGATATGCTTTTCTATGTTAATCAGTAAATTGATTGATTATTTTTTAATTATCTTTAAATAATGCAGTCCATGGGAGATTAAGAACTATTTGCATAGTGTAGGAAATTGATCTTTGGATTTATACATCAATATTTCTTAGTTTGAAATTGATTATGAAAATAATCTTAGGAGAATGATTTTTTAATAAAAATTTTCTTAATAAATTAGTTGTGGAAAATTAAATAGAATTTAAATTTTTAAATAATTAGTTTTGTTACTAATAATCATTTTTTGTCAAAAATGTAAGCTATCATATAATTTTATATGCATTATACTGTAATAGTTGTTAGGTCTAGATGCACATCTATATTTGATATTTTTTCTAGTTGATGAATCAATTGATTGATTATGATATAATTATCGTAAGGTAGATATGAATACTAATACATGGAAAACTTGAAGTTGTGGATTAAATAATATTTTTAAAAAGCATGGAACATTAAAGAATTCTTATTTATTTAAAAGTTATTAGTGATCCCCATAAGTACTATAAATGAATAAAAAATTTGCTTGTGTGGTGCTGGATTATTTTTTGCTTTCATGACTTGATAATTTTGTAAGTAAAAGCATTATTATCCATGTGATTTTATTGAATTAAAAGGTATGCCTTGTTTTGTGGGGAAACAATGATTTATTTGACTTCAAAAAGGATGTTGTACTCAACCCATTGGAATAAAAAAGGAAGCATTAAAAGTAACTAAGTATATGTGCAAAACCATCAAAGACAATGCCAAAGTAAAAATAATTAATGGTATTTATAGTTGGTCGATTGAATCTATTTATTGGCATGCTAGCATTATATAGTTGGGAACAGTGAACATTTTTTTTGGAGCACCCGTGCTGAAGAAAATGTATACCTAGCACTAAATTGAGATAATCACCATGTGGAAAAGCTGACGTGTGCACACCAAAGAACTTTTGGCCTAAGGGGTATGTAGTCATAAATGTTATAAAGTCCATGGAAAATAGCATAACTTATAATTTCATGACGAATGCCATGAATTTTAAAGTCATGAAAAATGCCACGGATTTTATAACACTTGCTTGCATACCTTACAGGGAAAAATCACTGCTTTTGTTTCTTCATCTCCACCATTTTAAACAAAATATGTGCTACGCAAATATGTATCCAATGAACAACATATCTGATGATTATAATTATGCATATTTCCACCTACAAAAGCAAGATGGTCATGAGCAAAGAATAGTTTTATGTTTATGAATCACATAGCATGTCATTGAGTACGCTTAATTGTATATGTGGAAAACTAGATTCTTGGAAGAATTACATTCCATTGCAAAAAAAAGTGAGAAATAATTAATAATATTTACAGTTGGTTAACCAAAACTATTTTTTGATAATAGGAAAGTTTTGTACTTACATGTGATGTTGGTTGTGTTCAACAAGAGTGAGAAACATTGGATCAACTTGTTGGAGTAGGAAAGAAAATGAAATAGACAATTTACAATATAGTAATTCCCTTGTATGTCTATTTCTTATGTGCAACCTTATTAAGGAAAAAATATAGACATAGAATAAAACAGGTTAGCATTATTTGTTGTAAATAGAAAGAGATAATGATTCTCTTCTAATAATAGATCCCGATTGATGGAGTGGAAGGCAGGCAGAGCGATGATGGCTCACCATAGCATGAGGCCGCAGCCATCTAGGCTCGGCCTGCATGTAGTCTTTTGGTGGTTGCATGTGTAGTTGGGGGTCGGATTTGTTCTCTTCTTCTCTGAAGCTTCTTGGGGGTGGGTTTTTTACGCTATTTGGGGGGAGGCTCTTTTCTTTTGCAGCAGGTGTGTATTCTGGGGTTGGGGGGTTGCGACCTTGGTGTCCAGTGGAGTGTGCCTTCTTCGAAGGGCTCTTGGTTTTATTTGGGCCTTGCTTGCTCATCTTGCGTTGTGTGCTCTTTGATGGATACTGGAGAATCTTCTAGGGTTTGTCCCAATATGGACTTTCGTTCTGCTTTTGGATCAAAACCCTCTCCACAGGGTTCGAAGATTTTTGATAATAATCTTTTCTCGGTGGAACCTGAGAAAGTCGAGATGGGCTCAGTAGGGGGGCCTAGAATTCCGAAGATTAATGGGTGCCTCGAACGGTGTAAAGAGAGGTCGAGCGTAGTCATTCCAATGGAGATGTTGGTTGAAGACATTGATTATTATGCACGACATTCTCTTTATTGCAAATTCTTAGGTTTGAAAATTTCTTTGCAATTCTTGGAGATGTGGGCTCAAAAGACATGGATGCCTGAGGGAGAGATGGAGATCCGCCTCCTGGCAAATAACTACTTCATGGTTACTTGTGATTGTTTGGCTGATCGGAATAGGATTTTTGAAGGGGGCCCATATTTTTATAACCAGGTGGGCTTATTTATTAAGCCATGGCATGCTGGCTTCAACCCAGCAGAGGAACTTCCGAATCGGGTTCCGGTTTGGGTCCGTCTTCCAAGGCTCCCTGTGGAATGCTGGCGAGAGGATGTGTTGTGCCTATTAGCCTCGAAGCTGGGGAAACCTGTGGGTTCTTCTCAGCAAACACAATTCAAAAAGGTAATGAATTTTGCCCGGTTTTGTGTAGAAATTGATTTAAGTAAGCCATTGCCAGACTTGTTAGAAGTGAGTGCAGGAGATTATTCATGGGTGCAACAGCTGGATTATGAAACACTTCCCTTCCGTTGTCATTTCTGTCATGAGTATGGTCACCTCCTGCGCAGATGTCCAAAGGCCAAGCCTTTGGAGGCTCATTCTTCTCAACCTTCAGCTAATCCACCTAGGGTGGATAAGGGCAAGGCCCCCATTCAGGGTTCTGGTGGTAGGGAAGATGGATTTATTCCCGTTAGAGGCCGAAACAGAAATAAAGGTCATAAAAGGACTTTGAAGGACAGGCAGGAGGAGGACACCTTCAACAGGTTTGAGGTGCTAGAGGATCTTAGTCAACAGGAGGTGAACCCAGGATTTTTGGATCTAGATCATGGGACTCTGGATATTGATCAACATGGCCCTTTAGTTGAGGCAATGCTTACTCCCCAACAGGAGGGGGGTATGGGAGTGCCATGCTTAGATGAGGTTGAGAAAGATTCTAGTCAGGTTTTGCTCAACTCAGAGGGGATTATGGCTCCGCTTACTGATGGGACTTCGGCTCTAGGGACAGATCGTCAAATGGAGGTTCAGGTTGAGTTGGGTGGTAGTGCTGAGGTAGTGAAAGATAGTGTAGATAAGTTTCACCTCTTGCAAAAAGTTGGTCCAAAGGTGGGCAAGAAGAATATTAAGGCGTCCTCTCAGTTGGGTGTTCTGCAAAAAGTTCTCAAGAAGGGGGGCCGGAGAAAATTTCTAAGCTGGGAAGGAAGAAGGATGAGGAAAAGATTAAGATGATAGGGGAGACTTTGGTGGAGTCAGGGTCAGTCAAGACTCTGGATTCGCATTTTTCATGCCCCTCGAAATGATAGTTCTCTCTTGGAATGTTAGGGGCTTGAACAGTGGCCCTAGACAAAAAGCTGTTCGGGATTTGATTAGGTGTCATTCGCCTGATGTTATTTTTTTGCAGGAGACTAAGCTCTCTGTGGAGGGTATGATGGATCTAGTTCCTAAGTTATGGGGGAATGGTGGATGCCAATGCATTGGTGCTCAAGGGTCTTCTGGCGGGGTGGCATGTTTATGGAACCCGCGTAAGATTTGCCCCCTTTGGTGGGTGTCTTTCAGGTCCTCCCTTTCCATGGTGGCCTCTTGTTTTATGTCAGGGGAAATTGCTCTCTTCTCCAATGTGTATGCACCTGTGGAGTTGCAAGGAAAGCAACTTTTGTGGTCCAACATTCGTTTAGTTCGTAGCTTATTTCCCTACCATCCTTGGATTATTGGAGGCGATTTTAATGCTATCACGGAGCTTGCAGAAAAACGAGGTGGTATTGCAAGGTTGGAGGCTTCTGCATTATTGCTCCAGGACAATATCTCTGCTTTGAATCTTGTGGATATCAAACCTGGCAATGGTCTTTTTACTTGGAATAATAGGAGAATTGGCGATGCCTCTATTTCTGAAAGACTTGATAGATTTTGGTGTCTAGTTTTTGGGTGGGGGACAGGTGGTTGACTAGCTCTGAAATTTTGGATGGTCGTGGTTCTGACCATTGGCCTATTAAGCTAGTGGTTGATGTGCCTCAACGGTGTGCTAGACAGACCTTTAAGTTCCAACTCATGTGGCTTAGGGATGAATCTCTTCATGTTTTGCTCCCTAGTTGGTGGGATCAGGGGAAGCCAGCATATGGCACTGCCATGTACTCTTTCTCAAAGAGGCTCCAGTATGTTAAATACAGATTGAAAATATGGAATAGGCAGCATTTTGGTAACTTATTTCAGGAAAAGCAAAAGGTGCGAGATAATCTAGACCTAATTACCAGACAAATTCGAGATCAAGGCCTCTCAGAGGAGCTAAGTTTATTAGAGGTTGCTGCAACAAAAGAGCTTGAGGAATGGGAGTTAAGAGAAGAGATTTTTTGGAAACAAAAGTCTCGTATTGAATGGCTCCAGGCTGGGGATCGAAACACTGCTTTCTTCCATAACTCAGTTAAGGATCGGAGACAAGGTAATGCTATTTCTTCTATTCTGTTGCCTAATGGGGAATCTTTGTCCTCTTCAGCCTCTATTTCAGTTGAATGCATTTGATATTTCTCTACCCTTTTCTCTAAGGATTCGCCTCCTGCGGAGGAGGATGAAGCTAAAATTTTAGATTGTATCCCGAAGCTGGTGACTAATGAAATGAATGAATCATTGCTTGCTCCTATTACCTTGTCGGAGCTTGAGCAGGTTGTATTCCAGATGAAGAAAGGTAAAGCTCCTGGGCCTGATGGATTCCCCATTGAATTTTTTCAGGAGTTCTGGGAAGTGGTTAAATTGGACCTTTTAGAGGTTGTCCAAGAATCCTTTATGCATAAACAAATGTTGAAGTCCCTAAATGCTACATTTTTATCTCTTATTCCTAAGAAGGTGGGAGCTAACTCCTTGGATTTGTTTAGGCCTATAGCTCTATGTAATGTTGTGTATAAAATTATTACTAAGTTGATCGCAGAAAGGCTGAAGCCTTGGCTTGATGACTTAATTTCTGAAGAGCAGGGGGGTTTTGTTGCTGGAAGATAGATCATGGATGGGGTAGTTATTGCTGCTGAGGCCATCCATTCTATGGAATCCTCAAAAGATAAATCTATGTTTATCAAGTTAGACATGGCTAAAGCATATGATCGTGTTAAATGGAGTTTTCTATTTAAAATCCTTGGAGCTTTTGGCTTGGCTGAGGGTTGGATTGAATGGGTTAGGAGTTGTGTCACTTCCTCCTCCTTTTCGGTGCTTATCAATGGTGAGCCCACTTGTTTGTTTGGTGCTTCTAGAGGCCTTAGGCAAGGAGATCCCCTATCTCCTTACTTATTCATCCTCCTTGCGGAAGGCCTGGGAAGACTAATTCGTGCTCAGGTTGCTAGTGGATTGCTTCAGGGATGGAGTTGGGGAGATGGTATTCCCCCTCAGTCTCATCTGCAATTTGTAGATGATACTGCCTTGATGGGTAGGGCTAAGGTTGAGGCGGCTCTCAATTGGCGCAGTGTTTTGGACAGTTACTTGGCAGCTTCTGGGCAATGCATAAATGAGGGGAAGTCCTTCATATATTTCTTCCACACTCCTAAAGGTATTCAAAGGAGAATTGCTGGTATCCTTCGGTTTCAGATTGGTTCGCTTCCTTTTTCCTACCTTGGAATCCCTCTTGCTGTTCGCTCTCTCCCCAAAAGGTTTTGGCAAGAGACTCTTGATAAGTTTCGAGGATTGGTCAGTCATTGGACTTGCAGGTGGCTTTCTTCAGCAAGTAGAGTGACTCTTTTAAAGTCGGTGGTCCAGGCTCTTCCTATTTATAAATGCTTTGTTCTTTCTGCTCCTTCAAGTTTTATTAGAGATTTCGAGAAATTGTCTCGTCAGTTTCTGTGGGCTGGTAATCTTCTTCATAGAAAATGGAGTCTTGTGAAGTGGGATGTTGTTTGTAGGCCAAAGCAAGAGGGGGGTCTTGGTTTACGGCGGGCTGATTTGAATGGGCAGGCCTTGGCTACTAAGTTGTATTGGCGCTGGTGCTCTCAACAGCATATGTGTTGGGCTAAAATTCTGACCTTCAAATATTTGGGGGCAGTAGAAAGTAGGGAGGTATCAAGGTTTAGTATGGAGGGGAAAGGCTCTGTGATCTGGAGTACCCTTAAACGTGGTGCCAAGTTGGTTAAACAAGGACTTTTTTGGATTTGTAATGGGGGTCGAGATGCTCGTTTCTGGTATGATTCTTGGGATGGATACCCACCCATTGTGTCATCTCATCCCCATCTCCAAGATTTGTGCCAGATTTTTGTGGAGGCGGGTTGGAGTCATGTGGCAGATTGTAAATCTCAACAATCTTTGGGTCAAATTTCTGTGTCTAGGTGGAAGAGCCCCTTGGATTGGCCTCCTGATGGTGCAGTGGAGGATCGTCAAGAGCTTGCTAAGATTTTATCGAGTCGTGTCTGCAATTCTCTCCAAGGGGCTGATGTGCTTGCTTGGGGACCCGACTTGAAAGGAAAATTTTCGGTTGCCTCTGGTTATCAGGGTTTGGATAAACAGGTCTTTGGAAGCTCCCAGGTTTCTTGGTGGAAGCATGCTTGGAATAAATTTGCTTGGCCTAAGTGTAATTTTTTCTCTTGGCTTGTGGTTCAAGGTAAGTGTCTTACTTGGGATAATCTTTGCAAACGTGGGTTCCGGGGCCCCTCCATGTGCATTCTATGTGGTCAGCATGATGAATGCTTATCACATCTGTTTTTTCAGTGCTCTTTTGTTAAGACAATCTGGCATCACTGGTGGAATCTTTGGAGCTTACCATGTTGCCATGTCTCTTCTTTGGAGGATTTTTGGAAGAGACAGGGTTCTTCTCCTGCTACAACCTCTTTTCTTAAAATTGCTTGGAGCATTGGTCCTAGTTTGATTGTTTGGCAAATCTGGTTGGAACGTAATAGAAGAATATTCTTGGATAAAAAATTGCTTGTGGGGCAACTTTGGAGGTGAATTCTTGGGGCTTTGCTGGAGACTTTGACTGCAAAGTGTGACTTGTCTGTGCCGATTGCTCCTGGGGACTTGGGTGTTGTAAATTCCCTGGGTCTTGCCACAGGGGGGAAGTGTATTATGAGTAAAGTGCATTGTAGGCGTGGGCGTGAGAGGGTTGCTCGTGAGGGCTTTTGGTGCCCACCTACTCTAGGGGAGTTGAAAATTAATACTGATGGGTCTTCTAGAGGTAACCCTGGGCATGCTGGGGTTGGTGGTATTGGTAGAGATAGCCTTGGAGTGGTGGTTTTCTTCTTTTCTATGTATCGTGGTTTGCAAACTAATAATCTTATGGAGGCTAGCGCTATTCTCTTGGCGGTTGAGCGTGCAGTTTCCCTTGGATGGCGGCGGATTGTTTGTGAAGCTGATTCTCAGGTGGTTATTGATCTGTTGAATAATCAAAATTTGGAGGATGTGAATTGGCAGCTAGCTGTGGTTGTCAAACAGATTATTTCTCTGTGCTCTACCTTGGAGTCCATTGTTTTCCATCATATTCCACGAGAGTGGAATAGGGTGGCTGATGGGCTGGCTAGATGGGCGTCGGAAAAGAATGATTCTTGGTCTGTGGATGATTGGAGCAATCTCCCTGTTGATATGGCCCCTGTTCTTGAGGAGTGGGTTGCTGAGGATATGAGGTGCTTCTTGGGTGTGAATTAATTCTTGTTGTTTTGGCCCCTTGTGGCTTCCTTCTTTGGACTTTTTAATGCTGTTATGATTCAATAAAGTTTTACCCTCTTTATTAAAAATAAAAATAAAATAAAAGGAGATAAAATAGGATATTTTGAATACATGGGATCTTGGCAAACAATTATGTATAAGTAATGTATAAAACTATTGAAAGGGAGTTTGTGCAAATAATGACAAAATCCTGATAGATAAAATAGAGTATGTTTTTTTGATAGGAGAGATTACATGTGAGAATTTTTGTCTTTATATATAAGCAACAACAAATATACAATGATAGAATCCAAAAGCACTAAACCCATGCTCGTTGTCCTCCCTACCATATTGGTATCATGAAGACTCAGGGGCTCTAGCTAAATCCCCAAGAAAAAAAGAAAGGCCTATGGAAAATCTCAAGGACTCTTATCATATATCACACAAAAACATAAAAAAAAACAAATTCTAAAACAACTATTGGAAGAGAACTTAAGAGTCACAAGTAACTTGACATACACAATTTACAATAGACTAATTTGCTTGAATTTCTACTTTATTCATGAAACATTAGAAAGGGGAAAATATAAATATAGAATAAAATAGGTTAGTGTTATTTGTTGTAAATAGAAAAAGAAAAAAGTGAAGATTTTGAATACATGGGATATTGGCAAACAATTGTGTATAAGTAATATATTGAGGAAGTTGGAAAGATAGCTGTGGAAACAATGACAAAAATGATGGATAAAATAGAGTATATTTTTGGTGGATAAGTGGAAGTGAGAATCTATGTGTCCATGTATATAAGGAGCAACAAATATATCATGATAAAATTCAAAAGTAGTAAACCTCCGCTCATTGTCCTCCCTACCATATTGGCATCATGAAGCCTCATGGGCTCTAGCCAAATCCTTGAGCAAGAAAGATAGGTAAGGTCGATGGAAAATCTCAAAAACTCTTACTATATATCACACAATAAGAAAAATAGAGACATTTAGAAATAACTGTAGGAAAAAGACTTAATAATTACAAGTAAACGATGGTTGGGCCAAGTTGTTGGAGCATAAAAGGATGTGGAATAGAGAATTTACAACACATTAATTGTCTTGAATGTCTATTGTATATGTGAAACATTATAAAGTAAATAATATAGATATAGAGTAAAAGGGGTTAGCAATTTTTGTTATAAAAATAAAGAGATAAAATGAAATTTTTTAAATACATGGCATGTTGGTGAAGAGTTGTGTGTAATAAATCTTCATTGTTATTTTTTTGTATCTTTGTCATTATACCCATTTTGGAGACTTGAAATAGATAATCATTCTCTATGCATGGTTTTATTGTAGTTAAATCTTTTCCCTGTTGACATATATGTGTGGTGAGATGACCTACATTTTTTAATGGTGACATGGAGCATGGTAATTATGTGGGTTTCTCATGGTGTGGTGCTGGTTCAATAGAAGACTATTGTAAAAATCACTTGCTTTAGTGGAATGGAGCAATAGAAACCACTCTCATGTGCTTCCAGGGATAAACAGTGTGATGCTATCAATAGTTTGTTTGTTCGATTAGAAGTACATGACAGTGGTGTCTGGTTTCTATTCATAACCACATAGAATTGATACCCTGTTAGCCCATGCAACATTATAAAGGAAAAATATAGACATAGAATAAAAGCAGTTTAGCATTGTTTTATTTGTAAATGAAATAGATAAAATTAGACATTTTGAATACATGGGATCTTGGAAAACAATTGTGTATAAGTAATGTACTAAAAATGTTGAAAGAGAGTTAATGGAAACAATGACAAATACAATGAATAGAATAGAGTATGTTTTAAGAAGGAAAGTCGTGTGAGAATTTATTGTGTCTCTATGTATATAAGCAACAACAAATATATGATGATAGAATCAAAAGCACTAAACCAGTCATTGTCCTCCCTACCATGTGTGGCATCATGGGGGAAGCCTTATGTGTAATACCCCTCCTCTTACTGGTAGGGTTTAGTATTTTTCAATGCGGACCTTGTTTGATACTTGTGACGATGATGATATTGTTTGATTTGGTTAGTTAGACGTTAGATGATACTATTGTTTCATTATGGACATGATTATTTCATATGGCAGTATGATTGGTTATAGTTGATTTTCAGAATCATATTATGATGCAATGATTTAATGAATTATGTTATGTGATGATTGTTAGTTAGAAATATTAATTGATTGGTTATAGTATAATTGTTAGAATAGGTGTGATGAAGGACAACATAGCATCACTCATTCATGAGTGCCCTGTTATGTTGCGATTCCTTCTCACAATGTAGTGCTTTAATTTAATGCTTCGATTATATATATATATGTATGCACATGTACACAACTTCATTTGTATGCAGGATTTGTAGGTATAAGTCTCGATTCCACCTGCTTCGGCAGGACAGGGCGAGCACCAATAACCCAACGGTTAAATGTTGAAACAGAGGTGACGATGAAGTCCTCCCGTTCCATGATGTCAGGTCGTCTCGTTGATTTGGTATTGTGCATTTCTGTAATTGTCGTCATTGTGGTTCGTGTTGTGTTTGTCGTATTTTGATTAATGTGGTATTTTATAAGTTATGATTGTTTAATTGATGTTGTTATTTTGTAAGTTGTGAATTAGTTAATTAAATGTTGGAAATGTTTGTTTATTTTAATGCTAGAATAAATTGCATTTAAATATTTAAATGTTTTAAATGTCATGTGCTTATTTAATGATAATTTAGATATTAAATTGTGTTATTTATTTTAATTAATTATCTGATTGAGGATAATTATTAGAATAAATTATTTAAATTAAATAGATAATGTAATGTGCAAGTAAAGTGGTAAAAATAGAAATTAAAACAATAAAACAAATAAAAGAATGAAAAAGTTGGTAATGAAGGCAATAGAATCTGATTTGGGAAAAGCTTGCTTTTTAAAGAATCTCGTTTTCTTTTATTTTTTGATTTTTTTCAGAGTTTTTGGGAGGAGGGAGATTATCTTTTATTTTTTTAATTAAAATTTTGGGGAAGTGGGGAGAGGGAGTATTTATTCTGAAGTTGTGCAAGAGAGGGGTTGGGCATTGTAAAATTTTAGAAAAGGTCTTCTGAACCAAGGATCAGATTCGAGTTCGAGCACAAAAATTTGTAGAAGAGATTTCAAAGGAAAAACGAGAAGTTTTGTGTAGAGGTCATCGGATTCAGGCAATCAACATCAGAGTTTCAAGAGTGCAGGACTCCAGGTTCCACCTTATTTCTTCCTTGTTTGTTTTTAAATCTGTAAAGGAAAGAATACAAATGTGTGTTAGAATCAATCTCTGTTTAAAATAAAAAGAATCCGTCTGTGATTTAAACTTAAGAGATTTCTTTGAAACTAGAAAACGAATAAACAAATAGGGCTTCTATGGAAGGAAAGTTTCATATTGAATTTAGAAATCAAATTTTCCAAACAAATTGAAAGAGAAAACTCTTCGAATCTCATTTAGTTATACCCTATTTCTTCCTTTTATTCTCTGTGGAAAAGAAATTAATTTTTGTAGTTTGAACGATTTTAAAATATTATTTTAATAGTTATAAATAGATATTTATACTGCAATTTTATGTTGTTTAGTAGTATACAGAAAATTGTGCTCCCTAAAAGTTATTTATATATATATATATATATTTATATTCTAAATTTATATATATATATATATATATATATCTACATTTACATATATTTATATTCTAAATTTATATATATATCTACATTTACATATATTAATATATCATCATAGAAATTGCTTATTAAAAATATATATATAACAAATTTAATTGGATACATTGATAATGGGGCGGCGTGTCGGAGTGCGAGCGAATTGTGAGATTTAATTTGAAAAAATAAAAAATAAAAATGAAAAAAAATATATAATAAAAATTTTTTGTTTTGGGAGAAGCTTGGAGGAAGGGCGAGAGAAGCTGTACCTTCCGTCCTATCCACTTCTTATTGAAATAGCATGTGGCGATCTCGATGGCTATCTGGCCGATCGTGGAAACTGCTTGCGGGTTATCTTGGCAAACCGTGGCGTCTTGTCCGGGGTGTAAATTTAAATTTTGTTTTTGTTTTATATATAAATATGTATATATTTATTTATATATATATATATACACCACATAGTTTCTTATGTATTTTTTTTTTTATTATTATATAATTATATATTACTTTATATATATATTTTTTAAAATATAAATATGATGTATTTTATAAATAAAATTATAATCATGTTATTTATTATTATTTATTCAAAAATGAAAATTATAATTATTTAATATTATTGATTCAAATGAAAGTTTAATTATTTAATTTTTAATGTAATTTATTACATTTTAGGAATGTGGTTTTGTATTGTTTTAAAATGTTCAAGTTTGTTTTTTATTAGGTAATTGTTATATGTTTAAATGTTAGAGGAAGGGATTCTATAGTTTTTCTTATGTTTTATTTTCGTGTCGTAATCTTCATAGTAAATTCTTATTGTATTTTCATATCTTGTAGATTTTTCATGTAGATGGTTACTTAGAATACATATTGTACAATTACTTTTGTGTTATAGTGTAAAGGAATAAATTAAATTTATTATGTGGTTAAGTTGGAGAGTTATGTGAAGCGTTGATGAGTGACTTAGTAAAGTGAATAGAGGGGGATATCTTTATGTCAATTTTTGATAATTTGTGTAAATATTGATAGATTAGTATTATTCTTAATTGGGTTAGTTCTAAGTGGAATAGTTAAATTGGAAATATTGGAAAGTGGAGTTTTGCATGTTATAGGTGCCTTGTTCAATTGTGTGCTTGCACTATGTAAGTAAAAGTAGGTGATCTTCTATATGTCGATCTCTCTTGCACTCATTTAGTGGTTGATTTTAAGTCTTTTATAGGGATAGTTATATAAAATGGCGTTGGATTGATTTCTTTATTTGAGTGGACTAGTTTTTGTATTAAGTTTGTGCATTGGTTGATCGTCCTGTTGTATTAGTCATTGATTTTGTTGAGTTGTTTTGAGTCAAATTGTAAGATCGTTGTGTGATTTATGGTTGGGTAACCTAGGAGGAGAAATAGAGGTCTCCCTTGGATACCGGTCGAGATTGTATCAAATTTAATTGTGAAGATTTTTTTGGGATGTTGCCACTCACTACATTATGTTTGTTGACTCGTTCTCGATATCTTGGTACTGTTGTTAGTTCTTTGATGAGGAAACCCTAGTGTAAGCCTTTTGAGGGTCTTCCAGTGGCTTGAGATTATTGGTAGTTGATGTTCTCTCTTTATGTGCCCTTGATGTGGCAAGTGTTTTGATATTATGGTTGTACATGCATTGTTGAGACTTTGGTTATGTGTTATAGTGAGATGGGTAATTCCTCGCATGGGTTGGTCTTGAAATTAATTGCTTTAATTGTTACGGTACAACCCTTGCCTGATTTTGATTTATGTTAGGGGTCTTAGGGAGAGTGGCTCTTCGTGGGCGCTGGCGCCTCAGTTGGAGGAAGTGCCAGGGGAACCCACGTAAGAGTAGTTAAACAAGTGATAACCTAAAAATAGAATTTAGGGGGATGGGTAGTAAAACATACAAGATAATTAAAACTGGATTCCTCGTCTATGCATTAGGGCTACCGTAGACTAGTGATAGACTGAGTAGGCCGTGGTCGGCAAGGTCGTAGTCTCGTCTTCATGAGAGACTATCGGCTCCGCATTAGCTACCCTATGGTGCCGGTGCCTCAGTTAGGAGGAAGGGCGAGGGGATCCATAGATGGGTGCCGGCGCCTCAGTTGGAGGAAGGGCCAGGGGATCCCATGAGAGCTATGCGATGACACTCTCCACTAGACATCCTTGTTCTTGTTTCTTGTCGCCTCTGGATATGGTTATATTTATGTTATTTTTGAGGGTTAGGGAATCCATAGATGGGTGTCGGCGCCTCAGTAGGAGGAAGTGCCAGGGGATCCCATGGAAGCTATGTGATGACCCTCTCCACTTGACACCCTTGTGCTTGCTTGTAGTTGCTTTTGGATATTGTAATCTCTTTGTTGTTTATGATTTTAGGGCTAGGAGATCCATAGTTGGGTGCCAGCACCTCGGTTGGAGGAAGTGCCAGGGGATCCCATGAGAGCTATGCGATGATCCTCCCCACTTGATACCCGTTGGACTTGTTTCTTGTTGCCCATGGAATTGTGTATTGAATGGTTGATTTAGATTTATTAAGGAATCATGTCCTTTTTATTGTTTCAGATTTATTTGGAAATGTATTTTGGATGTTGTTGCGGTTCTTCTGGATATTGTATCTTTATGATGCCTTTGATTCTTGTGAATTGATTCATGATTGTTAATTGATAGTACTTCATGTTATTGTGATGAGTTTTGTGGTTTTAACTTGTTATGTGTTTTGAGAACGTCGATGGTTGTGCATTGCATGCTTGAGTCGTACTTGTTTTGTATCATGTTGTGGTTGAGTCGGTTTGACATTCATGGTCGGGTTCACTTCCTCGTCACCTCTGAGCACGGGGGGTGAGTTACTTGTAAT